>VSDK01017154.1:129237-156494 GCA_009767595.1 Symbiodinium kawagutii | reverse complement strand
CATTGCATTTTTTGGCGCGTGGCTGCGCGCGCGCTTTCTTTTTGAAAGTTCCCCCTTCTGTTTGCGCCAGTGCGTAAACGAGACCGCTGGGCCCCTCAATGCCGCAGGGCCTTTGGCTCCGTGGATGAGACGGTGCCCTTCAAAGCGATTACGGTCACAAGATCATGGGCTCAATTCTGGGCTCGGGCTTCTTTCCTTCCATGGTGTTGAAATGAAAGGAAAGTTTTGCATTGGAATTTGTTTTTCTTTAAACAGCTTGATGGCATGATGATGATTGATTTTTCTTGCTGGCCGAATTGCTTTCTTTCCCACTGAAAATAGCTTTGCCCAGCTCTGTAAAAGCACCTCTCTTGAGGCGCTGTCTTTTCTCTACTTGATGTAGCACTCAGCAAGAATGATTGAACGGCTCTCAAGGAATTTTACCCTTCTGAAGATGATCCAATATCCCCCTCAATATTGCACACCCCCTGATAAATAGCATGTTTTTCTAAAGATGAATTACGTGTTCTGATTTATTGATCAATTAATTCATTAATCAATTGCTGTTTGTTGCTTTTTAAAACGCAAATTTGTAAATCTAAACTTTATAATGTTCAAATTTCGCAAGTGTTTGAAAATTGCTTTGATTTTGGAAAATGTTGAGCTGTCCCCAAACCATCAATTTTTTAATTCAACTTTGTTTAAAAATCGATGGCCTAACAAATTTTCAAGGTCTTGGCCCAGAGACCCTCGAGACCCTCAATAATATGTGTGTTGCCACACCCTTGAATAATGACATTTTTTTTGCGACAAGGTCCAAATCCTATTTTGTAATTTAAATTCATTAGTCAAATATTTATTTGTAATTAGAAGCAAGTGACCAATGATATCAATCAGATGATTTTTTCACGAAAAGTACTAGCGTCAGCTAGCTGAGTCCTTCTTGCTGTAGCAAGGCATTGAAGGGGGAGGGAAAAGACGGATTCCCTGAAGTTTCAAGCCGAAGCCTCCCCCCCCCCCTTTCCGGGCACCTCTCGTAACCAAATGGTCGTGGGCTCGATTCCCGCCAGGCTTGTGCAGGAGCATGTGTTAATTTTGCAGATCATCCATCTCTTTCTTCCCTACGGCCTCTTTTTTAAACCACTTTTTGGTCCTACGCCCTTGACTTCTTAAAGGCTTTCTTTCCGTTCATTTTTTGGCACAGTGCATTTGTCGGCTGGCTATTTTTTTCAATTTTGTTGCATCTTTTTTTACTATTTTTTATAAGGGGCTTCTTGGTAATTCGTTTCCGTTTGTCCGTTGGTGCCCATGATCTTCCGTCCTGGCATGGTAGTGGTCTGGACTTCCCCCGCATATTTTATTATTTTCTTTCTACACGCAATGGTGCACACCCCCCAGCATGACTTATGCATGCCTTTTTCTTTTTTGTTTCCTCATCCTCAAAAAGTGCCCCAACCGAATCCTGTTCGGTTGGGGCACTTTTTCTTCTTTTGTTTTATCAACTTTTAAATCTTCCACTACCTATCCAACACAGCTCATGGGCAAACCCCAACCCATAGTCTAGAAACCAGTCTTACTGCGCTCTGCTGTTTGTCCTTGGGACATTTGCAGGCTTGGCGTGCTGTCCTGTGGTTGTTCCAAGCACTAGCCATCTCTGGCTGTGTTTTCATGTGCATGCATATCTCCACAACCGGTGACCATAAAGTTGATTGAAAGCGCATGAGATTTTCTCTATCCGTCACCTTTCCACTTTTTTGTCTCCTAGCTTTCGTTCCCCTCCCCCTGGGCCTCAAGTTTTAAACAATAAGTCAATCAATTGAATCAATAAATCTGATGTTTTTGAAGAATTTATTAATTGATTATCTGATTGATTGCTCGATCAAATACAAAACAATGAGCTAATATAACAACCCTGAGTACTGCGCACCCCCTGATTAATAGCAAAGTTTTTCTGAAGATGATCCAGTATCCCCTCTATACTGCGCACCCCCTTATTAATAGCATTTTTTCTGAAGATGTTTTTTTTCTGATTTAGCTGAATCAATTCGATTTAATCTAATTTAATTCATGTAATTTAATTTAATCTAATCAATTCAATTTAGTTTAATTGATTAATTTATTTTGATTTAATTTGATTTAATTTGATTAGTTTGATTCAATTTAATTGAACTTAATTTAATGTAATCTATTTATTTAACTTAATTTAGTTTAATTCAGTTAATTTTAGTTATTTTAATTCAATGTAGGTTAATTTAATTCAATTTAATTTAGTTTAATTTGATTGATTAATGAATTTAATCAAATTTAATTTAATCAAATCTATTTTAATTAGTTTAATCTAATTTGATTTAATCAAATTTAATCAATTCAATTCAATTTAAATTAATTTAATTTGACTAACTTAATTTAATCAATTTATCTAATTCGATTTAAGTAGTTTGATTGAATAATCAAAAATGAATGTGAAATCGGCGATTGGGAGGGACGCTTTGACATACTACATTATTGGGGGGTACATCATTGTTGAGGGGGGGGGGGACTACACAGTAATCAGGGGAAAACATTATTTCCATATTAGATTCATCATCATCATCTTCTTCATCTTCATCATCATCATCATAATCTATCATATTGATTTACATGGTTTGGACCCAGGCTAAGGATTTAACAATAGTAGTGGTAATTGACCAATAATGGTTTATGGTTGATGATGGTAAATGACGGTCATGGTCATGGTTGATAATCATCATGGGTTGCTTGTGATATGGTTCTTTAAATCTTGATTCAGGACTGAAACAATGTGGTTGGTTAATAATGATAATCATAATCACATTCTTGGGCATCATCACATGGACCGCCTGAATCAGCACATTGTCAATCATGTTTCATGCACGAATGAGCGATGCTTCGTCATGTTTACCCTCTGGTAAACCAACCTGGAAGTTGATCCTTTTTTAATGGGTAAAACTGGCTGTAAATGGTGGATGTTCAACTCAACCGTGTCAGTTTACCAGATTGTAACGAGGACCATTTCATTGGCTATGGTAAACTATGATGATTCATTGACTATATAACTAGTCGACTTTGACCATATATGTAACATATCAACACTGATTAATCATAATATGACCTTTTAACTTTGCTAAATCATTTCCATTAATTCTATAATTCCATGATTCACTATCACCTAAGCATCAATCAACCGTGCTTGATCATCCCGAGCCATGCCCCACCCATCGCTCAGCCTTTCATCAACAGCCTGCCCACCGCAGCTGCTCGCCAAGTTTCCAAGATGTTCTCCGCCTTCAAATCGCGGTGCACCACGTCCTCTGCTTGGTGGTTTCACCACCCTGTCATGAAAGATCGGCTTGTCAACCAACTCTTTGTCAATATCTACTAATTAGGGAAAACTGAAAAAAAATGTCAATTAAACCAATGATGACTAGGGAAAATAAGAAAAGTTAAGCGAAAACCACCAAGGAGATCCAAGCAGATCTAAGCAAACCACCAAGCAGTCCTTGTCATGGATGAACTTCAGCCCCGCCGCCGTCTGCTTCGTGACGGTCTTCACGGTGTCCTGCGCAGTCACACCTCCAACCCTTCGGGGACGCCGGGCGTCACGGGGAAGCACCAAGTGATCACCACGGAAGTGCTGGGATTGATGTTGGACTTTGCATGTTCGGTACAGATATACCCAGATCATATTTGTAATGAGTGATGGTTGACGCTGGAATACGATCACAACATCACATCATTTTGCTGCTTCGCGTCTCCTCGGGCAAGCTGTTCTGACCATCTTTGATGTAGCCAGCAAGCTCGCCTGCAAAGCCATGGATTCGCTCACCATCGAACATTGAGAGTTGGGACCGGTGGGAGACATCCAGCCATGGTGTCACCACCAACCATCAACCAGGATATCCAACCAGAATTGGATAAGCAACCATCAACTGCCATCAAGTGCCATCAACTGGCATCAACTGGCATCAACTGGCATCAACCGTGAGATCTACAAATGTTTGATTCAATCTGCAGTGGTTAGTGTTGAAGCAACTTTACCACACTGGCACTATGTGCACTAGGAATAGAACAACAGCAAGATAGCAAGGGGAAGTCATCATAAAGAGTCGAGGCTGGGTGATCATCGGCCATTGGTGGTTAAGAGGCTACCGTCATTAACAACAGAAGTTTGCAGGGGAAGGAAGAGGGGATGAGCAGCAGCAATCACGTGCTTCATCACCAGGATGATTAAAACCATAAGAGGCTGATCAACGATGCGCCCAGCTGGTCGGCGAACAGGCCACTCGTAAGACTGGTGATGCGACTGCGAAGAATTTATCACTTTGTAAACATACCCACATGATCCAAGATGTTTGCGATAGCATGAACTTAAATTGTGTCAGTGATTTAACTCATGAGTTTTACCAACCAGCGACTTTCGCGCAAAATGACTGAGTGGTAAAACATGGTAAAACTGCGTATCCGATTGGTTGTTTTAAATCGCCGGTCAATCGGGCAGTAACGCTGTCTGTTTCATAAAAATGCCATTTCGTGATGAGGTCTTTGCTGGACACTCCAACAGAACGCAATCGGGTTTCCTTTGGCCGACTGAAACAATTATGGCAAATTGTTCTCCGCCCTAGTTGATGATGGCAGTGCACCAATGAACCCAGCGACTTATCAATTGTACTGGACTATATTCATACCATTAACACTGACTCTATCACTATTAAGCATCAATCACACGTATCAAGCAGTAGCTCGTCAAGTCAAAATGATGATATGTTCACAATTGCGAATTAATGTCATTAACCACTTATGCTTAATTACTACTAAGGCCATTGTTTGATCCTGAATATTACGGGGAGAGGCCCCCCAGTTAGCTAAGTTGTTTTGTGACTAAGGTACCCAACATTTATGCGAAATCCAAGTATAGATACATGGTTTACTAACCAACTTGTAGTTAGGGGGCCTAGTACAAGGTTGTGCTTTAGCATCTAATTTTCGTGATCATTTGCCACAAACGCGGCTGCGCTGCGCAGCCTCCATCGATCAGTTCCATAACAATCCTCAATGCCACGGCTGGTCTGAGCAAGGTTCAATCCAGTTGGCCAAAAATCACTCCAACGTACTGAAAATTGATGAAAATCTTAATGTCAATTACACAGTAATGGTCACTAAAACCTATCTATTGATAGTTGTAATATATGCACACCTCAAGCTACATCAATCATCAACCATTTTCCAGACAAAAACATCCGTCCCAGTTGATTTGGAACCTGAGGCTGACTTTCTGCCCATTTAGCATAGCATGAGGCCCAATGACTGCCCGGGGATCTGGTTTCACCGACCGTTAGCAACAGTTCATTGACAAAAAATCTTATTATAACGGGAGTAACGCAAACCAAGTTCGAGTGCAATGGCTGGACACACTATGAGAAACAAATTGCATGATGAAGGACTGACATGTTGGTTTTTAAGTTCCATCACTGTCCATCATTTGAACCCCAATGGTAAAATTCCGTGTTTTTTAGTATACCAAACACCAAACAGGTCCGCCTTGTAAATCAGGGCTGGTAAACATGGAACTCCGAGCGCATTACGGCTGGATCACCAACCAAATTCTGGGAAAAAACGACATCGCAACTGTCGGAAACGCCAAAGGTCAGGCAACACCCTTTACGTCTTGCCTATAAATTATGAGGATGGCCTGTTGCGTCTTGCACATAGGTGTACGCTGATCTGTTCATGTGTGTCTGCTAGCACGTCGGTTGAAACGGTCAACAATGTAGTTTCGCGGGAGCCAAGAATTGGATGACCCGTTCATCAAGTACTGCCCTGGCGCTCCTTTTGTTAAAACAGCCGATCAACGTTTGCCTGCGGGTAAAACCAATGCTCCCACAGCGTACACCTGAATATTTTTATCATCAAGTAAACATCCAATAGCACGTGTCCTTGCACCCCCATTGTTGCAGCATTCAACAGCGTAGTTTTGCGAGGTTGGGATTGGATTAATTTTCATCATCAAGTACCAACGGGTGTCCCAGCACGTCCTTTGCTGAAGTAATCAATGAAAATGTTGTTGTTGGCCCAAAACCTGAACCCGAACCCTCGAGCCTCAAATTTTAAACCTTATCATCAAGCAGCGGCGGTCTCCTTGGACATCCCGTATTGAACCATTCAAAGCAAATCTGGTCGTTGCGTTGCTGCACCCGGCGGTTGGTTTTCGGCAAACCATAAAGTCCGTAAGCAAAAAACCGAATGCATTAACGCACACGGCGTTAAAAAATTGTTTCGAAGTACACCGGTGGGGGCGCCAAAAGCCGCGACAAAATTTATTCTATATACACATGGAAAGATTAACGTTACGGAGACTGCTGCAAGGTAAGGGAGAACCACCACAGCATCAGGGCTTACAGAGTTGACGGATCTCTCGCTGGAAGTTAAAGGTCCTTAGGGCTGGCGCAAAGGAAAATGACTAGTTAGGGCAACATGTTGAATGTGGGTCTTCTTCCAACAAGGCTAAAGACAGGACTTTTGAAAAATGTTTCCTTAATCTTGCCTTTCGCCGATACCTTCAGTGCGTGATGAGCTTTGTGCACGATGACAGAAAATCACCGCGACGCCCGACCCACAACAATTTGTCACAAATGAACCGAATACTCTGCCTAATTCAAGCCCGCGAGCTAACATAATTTGATTTCGCTTTCAGACATTGTCTGTGTGGAGAAAGATACGCTACCCCAACGCTTGCTTGAAAGAAGCGCCGCGTATGAACTGGCGGCGGAGAGCCCATCATTGGTCATGTTCAATGTCCAGCATGTTAAGGACTCAGCTGCTACCACTTTGCGCCGGCATGAGCCTATACATGGAAAGCTTTGACAGCGATTTAAAAAGGGACTTGTACACGTCACTATCCCCAACGTGGGACTATTCGACTTGAAGGATAATGAATGAAGGGCACAATGCCACGACCAACGCAGAAACAAAAAAATAGAGACAAAAGCGAATAATATAGAAGAACGCAACCGAATGAAGAAGCAGAAGGAAGCGCGAGAAGAAAAGGGGGAGGGAGTAAGAGACGAGAAGAGAAAATAAGAGAAGAGAAGAGAAGAGAAGAGAAGAAGAAGAGAAGAAGAAGAGAAGAAGAAGAGAAGAAGAAGAGAAGAAGAAGCAAAGCGTTGTCTGACCGCTTCTGCATCAAAATCGCGTCATATATACGCAAGCGCGAGGTTGCACAGTACCACGCGCTGTTTGTCAAGTGTAAATTCGAAGAAGGAGCAGCTATGTATCTGACTTGTATAATGCCCCAAAGCCCGTGAACCCACCGGAAATGCTTCCAAGGGAAACCAACTACAAACGGTGTTACATCGAACAAATGTTATTTGCCAAGTTGCAAACACGGCACTGTCCCAGATGCAGCTTTGAGTGGCCGCATGTGTTTCAGCGCAGATTCGTCTCCTACAAGCGTCGTGACTTTGGCAAATAGCATTCGACCGACGTCCAGCTGGGCATCCCATGGGATACATTGGCGCGCTCTTGGTAAAAAGTCTCGAGCAAGCAGCGTGTCAAGATGGACAGCCCGCCTTGGACTTTGGTGAGGAGATACCTCGTCCGCGAGGCAGCTCAAGCCTTTGAATACGAAGTACATGGGTATGATATTTCCGCCTGTTTATAGCACAACCTCCCGTGAGGTTTGCGCTTGCACTTGAAGATCCATCCATGAAGCCCACCCGTGACACGCACTGGCAACGCGATAAATCAAGGCTGCTGGACTCAACACCCTCGGCCAGCTCCATGAAATTGCCATCTTTCAAAGGCAAATGAACCGATCCAAACATCGGGCCCGCAGGTGTTTAGATGTCCACTGCTTCCCCGCGCGCTCGCTTGATAGCATCTTACGGCGATATGATTCTAGCAACTTCGGCAAGCCTTTCAATTCTGGCAACAACTTGGACAGGGCAGACTGTGACACAGAGGCTCTCCGACCCAAGCTGGCCCACGACATCGATCCTCCGGGCGCGATGCGACGGCGCGTGCCATCGCACTGCGCCAGCTCGTTCTGCAGAGGCCCTTCAAAGGTGCGTATGCATAGTAAACGTTTTGCGTAATGAATATCGGCGCGCAGAAAAGAACAGCAAGGATTTGAATCCCTACAATATAAAGCGACTGTTTGTTGGCTCAAAACATTTTATCTATGACTAGCTTCTATAGCAGCATTGTTTAGAATAATTCAATGTCTACCATATAACCTAAGGCTTCGAACTTTGTCCAACGCAGTACTGGCGACGCTGCTTTCATGGCACCTTGAAGTTGAGCCTGGCATGCTGATACCACAAAGCTACGAGGCAGTTCCGAATGTGACATGCATGGGTGAAATCGCACAACTCAGATGCGCGGTTATAAAACTCGCGTTGCTGAATTGATCTAATTCGTTGATGCGCTGAACAGCTGAAACGATGACGCAAAACCTTGGTCGAGTTTCCTATTGCCTATACTTCTGCTTGACTTCAACGCAGCGACCGGGCCCAGCGGACATACAGCCTGCAGGCCGTTACTCCAAGCCTGGCGCAGCATGGAGGGAACAATTGACCGAAAACCTTTTGCTCATGACTCTATCCCATTGCGGCTAAATATGCGACACATGAACCGAACAAAACCAACTCGTACACGACGGCTCTCGCACATCTCAAATCGGCGCAACATCAACGGCAAAATGCCTTTTGGCTGGGGAAGAAGATGCTCTCAAGTGACTGAGCCATACGCAAGCCACGGCATCAAACTTGATGACGGTCAACCAAAAAGAACATTGCTGCGTTATTGAAATGCGCTTTGAATCTCGGGTCACGAAATATATGTGCTTGGGCACAAAACATAGAAAAGGCAGTTGATGTTCTGCAATGCAAATATTGAAGCGCGCGGCCAGGCTTGCTTCTGTTTCAGAAACCGTTCTCAGCTTAGACCATCCAACGGCGTCCTTCGCGCAACATGTTTGGCTTTTCTAGCATCTTGTGCATCCTGTCGCCGAACAATGCCTCCTGTGCCAAAGGAGGTTTCAAACATTTGGCACACATATCAAGAATAGGTCAGCGTGCTATGCGCAAAGTGACACCAGGCTTGCTGGGCTGCAAGGTTAACAAACCAAAAAATTCAGCGCGGGAAGCTTTCGCTAATCTGCGCGACAACATGACTGCAATATTTTGCGTGAGACGCCACGGAGGAGTCGAGGAGAAACTAATTTATATACATACACATCTATAGATACATATATGTAAGTGTATACTAGGCACTCACTCATAAGTAAGGGTAAATACCTCGCATGTGGAAATCGCAGCGAAGGGAGGGGCCAACACCGTTTCCCAAATATTTTTCGTGGAAACCCCATGGGCTGCGCCAATTTCAACATGGATGTTGTGTCACTAAGCAGCCTGAACCCGTTGCGAGGCCAAGAAACTCGTGGCCCAGCAGGAGCACGTTTTCCAAACGTCCCCCAAAGTCACTTGGCGGACCTGCGGGGCAGAGCTTTTGGTTCAACATGGATGTTGTCACTACGCCGCCTGAAGGTGCCAAACCCGTTGCCAGGCCAAGAAACTCGTTGAGGTCGTGTCCAAGCAGGACAACGGCCTGCTCCACAGTGCCGCCCTCCCGCGAAAGCGTGACAGCACGGCAAAGCAGTTGACAACGCTGACTTGGGGACCTTCGATTTTTTTCTCTGCAGACATCGGCGGTATTGAGTAGAATACGGCGTGAACGGGTTGCCGTTTTTTTCTTTCCTCCCGACGCAGAGGCCAAGCCCCACGCTCGGGCACGTCCTCTGCGTCCTCAACCATGAGGACCACCGCGGTCTCCAGGTTGGCCGCCCTCCCGCGGAAGCGGGAGGGCGGCGACCCTGCGGAGCACAGTGCACAGCTCTAGTATCCTCGGCCTCGGCCTCTTCGAAGTGCCCCAGCAGCACCAACGACGTTTCGAGGTTGGCCGCCCTCCCGCGGAAGCGGGAGGGTGGCGAACCGCGGTCCTCAATGAGAACCAGCGAAGCCATACCGGCTGCCAGCTGCACCAGATTCCTGATGATCATGCGGTGAGAACAAGTCAGCCTGCAAAGTAATGTGCGCTGCAACCAGTTTCAGCCAACCGGCACTTGAGCCAAAATGGCTACAGATTTAAGAAAAAATGCAAAAAAAACTGGACAAATAAGCCACGTGAGCCACCAACACTATCCATCACCAACTACAACATCATCAACCTCAACCTCCACATCCATCAACCCTGGGCCCTTCCACAGCTTTGCCACCGCGGCTCATGATGTACTGCGCCTGGGAGGTCCCCGGGCGATAGGCGTCAAAGCAGCCCAGGCAGCTGCAGATGTTGGGATGGCCCTGGATCTTCATCAAAACCTCTGTCTCTTTGCCTTGGAGAAAGGTGAGGAAGCTGGGAATGGAGCTGTGAATCGGCAATGGGCCGCTGGAGGCTGTGGAGGTCTCTCGGGGGAGGGGCAAATCCCATGGCGAAATATGGTGGTGATGATGGTCGATGGTTCGCGGCAGATGGCAATGGCTGACTATGGTCAGTGATGGTTTACCTGTCACAGCAGCACCAGATCGTTGAATTCCCACAACTGCTGCTGACAGACTTAATGGGTCGGTTTTTCAGTATAGCTGAGCCTCAGTTGACAGCTCTTTCCCGGGACCGCTGGTTGCTGAAACAAATGCTTGACTATATCTACCCTCTAGTACCATCGCTGGCTGGAAAGTTTCCATTCCCTGGCTAAACTGCCTGGTTGCAGGGCAGAGCCAGAAAGCTGTGAATGATTATCGAAGGAGTAACCAGCCACCCTGACCGCACAGTTGCTGCACTACAGCAACTGCCACCAGCTGGTCAAAGAACACAGCCAGCTCTCCTGTTTCTTCGGCCAGCGCTTAGGAAGCTATGATGACCAAAGTCATTCTTTAACAGGAAACCATCCAACCATCCCAAGTTCTGTGGGCTTGGCCCACATGATCTTCCCCCACTGTCCCATAGGAAAAAATGTTTCCCTGCACCCCTGGTGAAGACACCTAAAATGAACGAAAGAGTCTCTATCAGGACATTCACAACCACTGATTTTGTTGTTTATTCATGTTGACCCATAGCATCTGTCATGTTCGATTTCACTGGGAGTTCCACTTGGTACATTGTGGTCGTCTCCAAGCAATTACCAGTGCATCATTATCATCAAGCAACTCAGTAAATTGGCTTTACAGACTTTTGCTGCTGAAGAGCTGTATACCAACAGTTAGTTCATGGGGTACAAATTACTTAAACGCTAAGGAAATGCTCTGAGAGACGAATAGCAAATGATCCAAAGCGGTGCAGTGAGGGGAGAACTGTGAAGGTGCGATGGGGCAAACTGTGGGAACCACTGGTGCGATGCGATGGAGCACAGAAGTACTGTCTTCACTCTACCAGCAATACACCTATCGCACCCGACATCGCACCCAAAGCACCTTGTTACCGACACCATGGATCCCCAATACTGCCCAGCACTCAGCACTATCCTTTCGCACCATGCCAACATATCTGTTCAGAGAGCTTGGGATCATTGCCTTTAGATTTTGATATGGTACTTAGAATCAAAAGGGTCCAACGCAAACATGGATGTCGTTGACATGCCATACGACTTTTGGCAACAAAACAAGTAAAACTTCATCACCAATCATCATCAATCATCATCAATCCACTGGATATAGTCTCCACATCTATGCACCGCCATGCGATCCCCATCTACAATAGCTGCGTAAGAGTGGGATACAAATCACCGTTGTCGTAATTTCATATCAACAACTGGTTCTGATCTCGGTTGACTAATGACTAATAATAGGTCATCATCCCATGAAACTGGTCAAACCCCACAAAGATTCAAAGTTGAAGAGATCTCGGTATTTTCGTGGACAAAAAACAACCCTGAAAGTTTCTACCTAGGTAATTTCTGGGAACCAACCCTTTGTTCACCCTAAGCAATCGTAAACCCCGGCAGACCTGGACACCGCCCCACTTCCGTCCAGCTGCGGATCTCCGCGATCTTCTGATCGCAGGACGGGTCCATCAGCAAACGCCAAATGGGAATGGTCTTCACTGCGTGCTTCACGTTGGGAGTGCTCCTGCCAAAGCAGCTACTTTTTCGAACAGGCAACTGGGATCCAAGTCGGCAAACCTATCATCATTCAATCTCAGCATTAATATGTAGATTTCCAAAAATCTAAGTAAATGTACATATGTATATCTAAATACTACCAACATCTACGAACAACCGACACCCACCAAATGAAACCATCGTTGTTCTTTGTACAGCCGTTGCCTTCCTGGTACCCAACCTGAGTTACGAGTCATACCACAACCTGACTACCTTCGATTCAGACTGGTTGGTTAGTTGGTGAACGTCTACAGGTGGTTAATATGCTGGCCAGCAAACTGTTTAATCATGTTTTATCGTGAGGAATAATTTTCTTGGATTCGTCCGACCGGATGGATGGTGAATTGGATTCTGGCTCATGATGATTTAGCCATCACATTGATCATAAGTCAAATCCCTGATGTACCATGATAAACACGTCAAATTTGACCAAACTGTCGCTTGGCTGGTATTGACCCATGTCCGTACAACATCTATGATTTAGATGAACAATGACAGAATCCAACCATCCAAGAACATGTTGGTAATTCTTTGACGGCTCAGTTAGATTCTGCTAAAACACTTGCATTGAAGGGCAATCTACCATGGACATGGACAATCTGTTCCTTTTATCGTGAAAGGATCGAATGAAAAACTGATGGTAAATCTGGGCAAACCATTAAGTGAATGGATCAAAAACATCAAATAGAATTGTGATCTGCCAGTACCCGAGAGTATACTCTGCATTGGAAACTGCCCAGTGCTGCGTCAAATTCTTACTGGGTAGCAACCCTTGTTGAATGTTAGAGCTGCGTCGACCAATGTTGAGTTGCGAAAAACACCACCTTCACACTGTTTGTAAAACAAGCTGCTATTCCATGATCAAAAACTTTTTGCACTGTTTCTGGGAAGTTTGTTTGCTATTACCTATTACTACTATAGACAGTGATATGCAAAAATGTATGAACAAATACACCACCATGCCATGAAATACCATGAAGTGATACCAATCACCCCATGATGAACCATGATTGCATGATGTACGCTACGTAATGCTTTATGTACATACCTGGTACTATCCTGCCACAAAGTCAATAGGTACATGCAATCGCCATTGCACCGATCCACCAACGCCTCTTGTGGCACAGGTAGACTGTTCCCTGACCGCCGACGCCCAGCACCTAGCGGCTGCACTGCAGTTGTTCTACAAATTCTGGGTTTCACTTAACGAAGTCAGAAAGTGCAACTTCACCAACCAGCCACTCACAAAATTAGTATCAACTATATCCTGATCACACATAAATTTAGCTGAAAAGTATCATTGGTTGACTTTCATATGAACAATTATTGCGGAATCACGCTCTCTTTACACGGATGGGTGGTTTTCAAACGTGGGGTGATTAACAGGACAACTACTATCATTTATAATCATTGTGGTGGCGAAATCATTGGGATAATGCAATTATGGATGGCTGGTATGACCTCCTAAATTAATGCGCTTACGATGTGGTGAGGTCATATTTAATACATACATGAGTGTTCATCCAATCGTTTTCTAAAAAACGTGTGCGAATGGACACTGGTTGACCTAACATGGCGTCGACTGACGATGACGACAAGGGCAGCTTGCCAAACACAGTATGCAGGGTGCATGGCCAACCTATGATTATGATAATAAGTTGTGCGCAAACAATTTGTTTGATTATTACTTTCAGCAAACAAAAGGGATAGTTCTTGCAAAACAACATACTCAGGTTCTAGGTCACAACTCTGGTCACATCACGTCTGTTTGCCGATATGGCTTTATCATGGTTCCATGATCCCCTTCGGGAGTGCTCGGGAGTGTTTTAAGCTTAGATGTTAAGACTCCAAGCTCCCATTCGGGAGCGCTCCGAACTGGACTGTTTTAAGCTTGTGGTCCAAAAAGAAACAAAAAAGTTAGGCTGCCCTTAGGCAAATCACCTTGGCCAAGATGGGGTCTAATCAACCCCCTCCTAGCCAAAGTCGGGAGCGCTCCGGACCTTGGCCAGCCCTGTTTCCGATCGTTGGCACACGCCGCATAGACGGCCTGTGGTGTTCCAGACATTTTTTTCACGTTTTTACGTTTTTGTTGCGGTGGGTTGGGGATGGCGCGGGGTGAGGTGGAATGCCGGCGTTCATTAAAATTTGCACACGACGTTTGCGCTACTTTGATTCTACCTGGGGGATGGTGTAGGGTGGGGTGGGGTGGGATGTTAACGTTCATTTAAACTTGCACGCAGCTTCCCTGCCCGTTGACGCGCTACCTGGGGGATGTGAGGGCGTGGGGTCGGGTGGGATGTTAACACCGAATTGAATTTGCAGATCGTGTTGATGCTACGTTGATGCTATGGGGGGAATGGGGTGGGTAGGATATTGACACCTTCATGCTACGTGCCGGATGGGGTGGGGTGGGCTGGGATGTGAACTTTCGTTTGAACTTGCAAACTACGTCCACGCTACTTTGATGCGCTACGTGGGGGATGGGATGGGGTCGGGTTGGGCGGGATGTTAAAGCTCACTTGAATTTGCAGACTGCGTTCATACCACACTGATGCTACCGCTATGTGGGGGATGGGGCGGGTGGGATGTTGAAGTTCAGTGGAATTTGCACACTACATTCACGCTACGTTGACGAGCAGGTGCCTGCTGACGTTGGTGCAACGGAGAAAAAAAATCCCCGCGCCACTTGAGAACCTCGCAATGAAAAACAAATTCTGCTGACACATACATGTACGTTCAACACGCACTGCCATCCACATCACGCCGGCTAATTGTGTAGCTCCCGCTCGAAGTTGGCGCGCTAATTCAATCCCTTTCCCCATTCACCCCCTCTGGCAACGCTACTTAAGAGCAATATCTAAATCTATTCACACCTATACGCTCACTAAAATCTATGCGCTACCCATTTGCTACCTGCACGGTATCTATATCATTTACTACCTATTTACAGGTTACCTAAATATTGCCTAATGTACGCGCACGCTATCTATGTACTGCGCTGTATCCTGCTTGTATGCTATTTATTAAACGCTACCTACATCTTTCAAATAGCTACATACTACAGCTGCCTGTAAGCTACCCAGGCTATCAACTTCTTACGCTAACAAAAAGGCATCCCCATTTGCTAACTTTAATTTAACCCTGGCCTAGCTATCTACTACCTGCGCGCTACCTATATACAAGTTATGTCCCACCAAAACACTATACATACACTATTTGATGCGCAAAATATTTCTACTCTACCTACACGCTACCCATATGCTACCTACATGCTATTTATAAACTAACTACCCCTACCCCGCACAAATCCCCCCAACCATCCCACCACCACGCCACAAGGGCTGAAGGTTCGCTGGCGTTCGTCCCACGCACTTAAAATGCTCCACATGTTCACAGCCAAGATTCATAGCTCCACGCTTTGCCCGGCACTTGATTCATCGCATTTGAGCGCAACAACACATTGAGACACCTCTTGTTGCCCAGCGTGAAGACATTCCTCCGAAAAGGCGCCAGTGATTCCATGTGCATGTAGAACGCTGTGGCATTAGTGGCCACAAGACGCTAGCTCCAATGGACTTGAGCTCGAGGGACGCATTGTTACAAGGGGTTTCACGTGGCTCCCCGACATTTCAGTTTCCACTGTAGCGACCTGCGGCGAGACGTTTGGTGAGACTGTTCCTGGACATGACCGCGCTTGGCCGTAGGAGCTGACGCAAGCTTGAGTCCAATCCCATTGACCACACTGCTGCTGCTCTCTGCATTCAGATTTGCCTTGGCGCTTCAGCGCTTCGAAGCTATCAGCTGCCCCCTGCCGCCGTAGCTTTTGCTTTCGCCGGACGTTGGAATCATGCCATTCAGCAGCTAACGGCGTCCTCAAGTTTGAGAGACAGGTGAGAACATGAGCAACTCAAAGAGCTTAAGCCAGCGTGCTATGACCGCAAGAATTTGGCTAGCTACCAATTGGATCCACTTGGTTGCTTCTCAAGTCATAGGAGTACCCCCAATTGTCATCCTTTATATGAAAGTTTTTTTACGCATAGTAATGAAAATCAACCATACCTTTGGGGTATCCCAAACTGGCTAGGTCGAAACCGCCATGTACTAGTTGATTAGCTTTGTTTAGCCACTATTGTTCATGATTTTCCCCTGTCACTGACCATAATTCACCATTTATAGCGGTTGAATATTAGCTAGTTCCATTTAGAGCGGTCACACATTAGTTGGTTCCATCAAACATTGGTTCCAATTAAAGCGGTTCAACATTACTTGGTTCCGTTTATTGCGGTTTAACATTACCTGGTTCCTTTGATAGCGGTTAAACATTAGTTGGTTCCATTTAAGATGGTTAATAAGCAGCCAATTAAATTGTTGTTTTAATTCACTGTTAAAATAGACCATGCATAGGGGAATACCAACGAAATCTCATTGTTGTCTTACCGTCAACATTTTGCGGGCTGCAAACTTTTCATTTCTGGACACCAACCTGTGCCACTGGTGGGCAAATGTAGATTTGAGGTTCCCACCATCGTTTGGGCGCTTGTCATCTGGTGGAAAGAAGCACAGCCAACAGTTTGAAAATGGTAAAGGAAGGAAGTTGCTTCCCGCAACGCATGGGATGGTTGAGGTCGGTGAAGACGGAACTCGCGAACCAAAATCATTGGTACTTGCTGTGGATAATAACAGGCTATAGCGACCACCAAACTGTACATTGGCGTAAGTTAAAACATGGGTTAACTATGGTTGATATAGCCAATTGTGGAAATCATCCAAAGTCCGGTCCATCAATGGAACACACCGCTTCTTCAATACAAATCGGATCAACCACCGCCAGCGAGAAAAGCCAAAACCAACCGCCAGCCGTACCCGGTGTTTTCTCTTTCCGACGTCCACGAAGCAAAAACACCCGGGAGTAGCTCTCAATGCGATGCTGCGCTCAAA
Source organism: Symbiodinium kawagutii (assembly GCA_009767595.1). NCBI lineage: Eukaryota > Dinophyceae > Suessiales > Symbiodiniaceae > Symbiodinium > Symbiodinium kawagutii. The sequence continues at coordinate 139,411 of VSDK01017154.1, read as the reverse complement.
CGCGGATCCTGGCTGTGAACATGTGGAGCATCGTAATCGAACCAAAAAGGGTTAGATTTTTTGGAAAGGGGCTACTTCTTGACGAAATATCACTATAAAAACAAATGGTTCATTTAATTTAGTCTTTCTTCAGAATTGATAATTAGCCACCGGTGCGCTCCATCCATCCCAAAATAGCTAGTTTGGCAGGGGAAGCATCAACGACTAGGGGAATGGTACATCATGGTTGGCGGTGGCTGGTTATGTCGCTGCTGTCAGAAACTATGATTGTTGGTTAGATCCACGCAGTTGTTTGCTAATATCCCTACTTATATCCCAATATAAGTCATGTACCAATCTGTCCAGACAACACGATAGATACATACAGATAAAGTGACTATGTAGCATGTAGTTTAAACGGCTCATTCACTAGCTTACAACGATGCGTAACGATGCGGCCCTACCTTCTGTGTATTTTGTTCCACGCAAAACTGTGAGCGCGGCACGCGCCAAGTCGATGCGCCCCTCCTCGATGGTTGCGGCCGATAGGCCATGGCTATGCCTGAACATATTCTTAACATCTAGAAAACAGTTGCCCGATGGATCATAAGAGATGATTTGTGGCAGTTAACAGGTTCACAGCAGCTGGAATCATTGGAATCATGCAGTGCTGAGCGAAGGTCATCATTGTCATGATCAGCAGCAAAAGCTATGTCAGCGGTAATTGATGACTGATTTTGATACCGAGCACATTGGGCAGTCCTTCGTCACCCCTTGCCCCACTTGGATCACCTCCATCGCTTTCGTCGCTGGCGTCGCTGGATAGCATAGGATGACTGGACCGTTAGGGTAAGGATACTCCCAGCCTACGGCCTGCCCACCTCCCCCTTTCAGAAGCACGCTAGTCTTATGAGGGATTTGATAAACCCTTCTGTGGGGATGTCTAGCCTCTGATAGTAGAGACATAACCAACCACCACCAACCAAATGGCAAATGATGTACCATCCCCCTATAGTGGACAAGATGCTAGCTCCAATCGACTTCAGAGCCGCTTGCGCAGCTGGGAGCTCCGTCTTCGGTGTCCGTCTCTGCGGGGATTCCTGCACCAACACATGAGCGTGGCAAAATGATGAAAATGCACAGCCTCCGAAGCGTCCTCCCACGCGGAGACCGACCACCGCTTTGATCACCGCCAGGCGATTCTGGAGCAGTCAGCGGCTTTGATTCTGTGGTGAAGAGCACTAGGAACAAGTGTTGTTTGGGATCAAAGCGGGTTCAATTTTGTAGAGATGATACTTAGCTACTTTCTACTCTTGGATTCTTCGAGTTTGTAGGCTTTCAAATTTACCTGGAGTTACTTGGATATGTTGAGATATGTTGAGTGTGTCTTGGTGTCTGGAGGGCTTCTGATGAATTTTGTCCCTGGGTTGGCACACGACCATGTTCCGACATATAGACAGCCCTTCAAGAATCAGGCTTCCTTAGTTGACATAGTTGGGTGTATCAGAGATCCATATCATGAGGAGCATTGAACTCAAGCCAATGGTTGGGATCCTGTAGACAAATTGCATGTGGAGGAAGGACATGGAAGAACCAGCCTCCAACTTCGCTAGGCGCTTGCCAACGCCTTCCATGCCTCGCTGGGAACACCGAACCAAACTAACAATCTCGAGAGACACTCAACTGGGCCCCAAACAGTCGGCCAAGTGCTCCGCGTCCTCTTCTCGCCACTTGAGCACCTCGTAATGAAAAGCAAGTTCTATCACGTACATTTACGGTCAGCATGCACTGCCATCCAGGCATGCAAGTATAGATTTTCTCGCGGGCGCATGTGGAGGGCGATGTTGCCTGATGGCACATCACGCGAGCTAAATGCGCAGCTCCCGCTCAAAGTTGGCGCGCTAACGCAATCCCTCTCCCCATCCACTCCTCCTCTGGCAACGCTACTTAAGAGCAATATCTAAATCCATGTACACCTATACGCTCACTATAAAACACCTAGGCGCTACCCGTTTGCTACCTGCACGCTATTTATATCAATTACTACCTAAAAGTTACCTAAATATTGCCTAACGTCTACGCACGCTATCCTGCCTGTATGCTATTTATTAAACGCTATCTGCATACTTCATACTAGCTACATACTATAGCCAGCTGCCTGTAAGCTTTCCAGACTATCAACTTCTTACGCTACCAAAATGCTTGCCTATTTGCTAACTTTAAATTTTACCCTGGCCTAGCTATTTACTACCTGCGCTCTACCTATGTACAACTTACGTCCTACCCAAGCACTATACATACATTATTTGATGCGCAAAAAAAATATTTCTATTCTACCTACACGCTACCCACCACCCCCACCCGGGCGGAAGGTTCGCTGGCGTTCGTCCCACGCACTTCTTGGAGTCTGCGGTTCATTGGGGTCACGCTTATGTTTGATTGTAATTTTTGTCTGGTTGACGGCGGTGATTGTTTGGATGGATCTGGGGTAATGGGAACAATGACATCATATAATCGAAACATCGTGCTTCAGAAGTACCAGGCGGCAGCCCTAAGTCAGAGCACATGACCGAAAGCCAGAGCATGGGGAGCAAACCCGCATGGGCACAGTAAATCCCGCGAAAAGCTAGGCCAGGCGCCAAAATCACAGCAAGAGCAAGAGCAGCAAACAAAACACAGTGGACACACCGTCTTCAAGGCATGGATTTTCTAGTTGATTTTCAAGCGCGAGTAAAAAATATCCTGCGCACAGCGCTACCGAAGCGTCATTTTCAAGCTTCACAAATGACCTGCGTTACAAGCGCCACATTAGCACACCGCTTTCAATATCATACATTGCTTACAGTTCCGGTAAATCTGCTCAAAAAGAAACTCTGCGCACAGCGTGTCCAGAACATCATCTTTCTGCTACTTCAGTTACTTGGAACCTGCGGAGGCTTCGAACGACGAGGCCCAAAAGCACCCAATTTCTTCCCGCCACCCAAGCAACCCCTCGGGAGCGAGAGAACCAGCAGCAGCAGAAGCCACACAAGCAAAAGCAGCACAAGCAGAAGCAGCAGCAGCAGCAGAACCACCCTCAGCAACAGGAGAGCCACCAGCAGTAGCACAAGCAGCACAAGCAGCACTGGAAGCAGCAGCAGCAGCAGCACCAGAACCGCCAGCAGCAGAAGAACCAGCAGCAACAGAAAGCTTGTGAGCCTTGCAACTGTAACAAATCATGGGAGACAGAAGTGAACACCCATCAATGTAAACACGTGTCATGTACGAAGCTTCTCCTAATGGCACTGCGGTCTTCTCATCACAGACTTAGACAGCAAAAAGTTTGTGCGCCACGCAGTTTTGATACATCATGTGATGTAAACATGTATCATTGGTGAAGCTTCTCCCAATGGCACAGCGGTTTACTCCCAGGAGTGCTGGACACAACCTTGGACAACAACAAAGCTTTTAAGCCATGCAGCTGCGAAAAATCATGCGAGCTGTGAAAAATCACTCCGGACAGAAGTGAACACTTATCAATGTAATTAAACAATATCATTTGTGAAGCTTCTGCTAAAGGCACAACCGTATTCTCATGGGAATGTTGCACACAGACTTGGACAACAAAAAGCTTGCGCGCCACGCAGCTTGCCACGAGCCTTTTTATTGGCAGGTATTGCTGAGAACAGAAGTGAGAACCGGAAGGTGAACAACAGAAATAGCGACCGGAAAAATAGAAACGGGCTAGTGGATGATCAAGGACAACTGTCCAATCACCACCTGAATGCAACAAATGATAATGAAACATAACAATGATGCTAAAAAAACACAATATGTAAAACATTGTAAAACACCAACTGGACGCTGCAATCGCCATGACTTAGAAAAAAAAACCAGGCTAATTTCAATAAAATTAGAAACCGCCAGGACTTTGAACCTGGGGTGTAGTTGATATGGCATACGATGTTGCGTAAAAGGATTTAGCGGTATGCAGCCCAGCGAATAGCCGTTGTGTAAGCAAAGTAAAGGAATTATTGTCATAAGCTACAACTCAACGTGGTGTAGCCACGGTACATGCCGGCACTATCGCCGATTTTACCATTCTAGAAGGCTGGCGAGGGCTGGAGGTACCCTTCATCTATGGACAATCGTCTTCCTGGAGAACAAGGTATTCAACATGAAGGGCTTCAAGGAGAAAGGTGCTGCTAGGGAGCAGAATACAACAGCCAGTCAAGTAGATGGGGTCAGTGATGGACTTTCAAATATTCAGATCAAACATGTTGACTGCATTGGGAGTGCATTGAGAAAGTGAATCAATTAGCCAGAAGCTGAGTGCCTGACAGGCAGAGTGGTTGGAAAATAGGTCTTATGCTTTGCGTGTGAATCAAATACAACAGCGAGTTAGATAGGCATGGTCGGCGATAGCCTTTTATGGTTAACATCAAAAATGGACTGTCTTTGTGGCTCGAAATCCAAAATTTACAGTCAGTCAGTTTTGTCCCACTCACCTTGTCCCTGTTTCATGGACTTTTGTGTGAACATCAAACATGGACTGCCTTTGTGGCTCAAGATCCAAAATTCCTGGTCAGTTTTGTCATGTTTTGTCCCACCCACCCTGTCCCTCTATCTTAGTTGGAAAGTTGTAGAAACACCGCATTTTACAATGTTTTTTACTGGTTTACTTCATTGCCGTGCTACATTGTACCTGATTTTTCGTTATTGGGGGGTGCATATATATATATATATATATGAAAAAAAATTAAAAAAATGAATATATATATATATGTAAATGTATATATATATATGTAAAGACATATATATATATAAATGTATTTGTTATATATATGTTTATTCATTAATTTATTTATTTAAATACATATGTGTGTATATATACTTGTGTATATATATATATATATATATAAATATATGTTTATATATACGTATATACGTGTATTTATATGTGTATATATATATGTAAATGTATATATATATGTTTATATTTATGTATATATATATATATGTTTATATTTATGTATATATGTGTGTATTTATATAGGTATACATATATTTATATATGTGTGTAAATACATATATATATATATATACATGTGTAAATCTATATATATGTGTGTGTATATATATATCTATATATTTATGTGCATTTATGTGTATATATATATATATGTGTGTAAATATGTTTATACGTATGTATATATATATATATGTGCGTATATACATATATATGTAAATATGCAAACCCATCTGGATGTGACCTAGCATGTGAGCAAGATAGACAAATGTCACAAGCACCAAATATGTGCGGATCTTGAAGCATACCTGTGCCAAATCCCAGGTTTCAGAAGGATTATATACTCGGGGCCATCATGGCCATGCGACAAAAAAGGACAACATGTTGATGACAGCCCCTGCTGCTCGTCTGTCTTGGAAAAAACTGCGTGTTATGCCAAAATGATGCCAATATTGATGGCTAAGGTAGCGATGATCGGCCATAAATGAATCCAGTACTGGATGTTGCTGGTTCGTACTAGCTATCCCGGCTTTCCCGGTGAATCTTCCCACAGGAGCAGCGGGGAAAGCTGGGCCGGGCCTTGTCGGTCTCAATCTGGAAAGGATCCTTTCGGAAACGAGAGATCCCCTATGAATGATGGTCAATAACAACCCAGTCAACAACGGTTCAAACTGGTGAATCATGCCTAATGATGGATGAGAGTCAATTCATGTTGGTTGATGGACGGCTTATCATTGTTCAAAAGGGTCAACAGTCATTAGTCAACTGTCAACCGTCAACGATGCCTCATAATGGCTTACAGTGGTTGATACGGATGGTTGGTAATGGTCATCAACCAGTTCATTAGGTTAGAATGCTACAGGTGCATCCCAGTTGAAGCATCCTGTGTCGTCGCTCCATGATATCTCCAGTATCCTACCTGTCCATACGTGGGGTACTGACCTTTTACGATACAAACAAGCTGGGCACTGCAAGTGCATTTAGATGATCACCCTGCAAGTAGGGACTTACAATCACAGTGGTTTAGCCTGTTAGGATGGTTGGCATGGCAGCACCACTTGCACCACTTGAGGGTTCAGGATCAGTGGCAAGCACTATGCTGCATCAACAATACCAGGAATAGGAAAAACATGTTTTCATCGCCAATGGCCACAATTGCCACAACTCGTCTACTTTCCCAATCTGTAATAAGGTACAGATCGGGTAGAATACCTCCAGAAATGCAAAAATACATCTGCCAATACACCAAAATGGGTCTGTCCAAATATGGTGTACTCCCTGTACTCCTATAGGTATAGTTGGTTAGTTTCCCTATCACTAATGACTATGATTGGATGGTTAGCAGGTACCACCATGGCTATGGACAAACCCAGATAGAAGTTCCAAAAGCCATTGACTTTGAGTACTGCCAGCTTCTCCTCAACTAGCCCCCGTGGGAAGCAATCAAATGATCATGTCTGCTGAGCTACGTTTGGTCTCCTTTAGCCCAGGCAAGATGGTGCTCCAAAGTGTTACCAAACATGTTTAAGTTTAGGAGTAAATCATTGAATATCATTGCCGTACGTCTCAAAAGTGTTACATCATTATTGGCTTTGACTCATGGCCAACCATTCTTAGATCCATGTGACCCGTATATCAATACAGAGTACCAAAAAGTACGTCCATACCAAGAAAACCATCATATTCATATCATCCTGTGGCCTGTGACCCTATGATTTTTTTCCTATATATAATTGGTCATGCCATCTCTCAGCCAATTCCCAAACAATCAGAGACGAAAAAACGAACTACTTGTTTCTCAAACCTCTCTTGTTGTTGCTCTTGTTTTTGCTCCCCTTGGTGTTTCATCAAGATTGCCGTTATCCATGTCGGCTATTCGTCTTATTCACCTACCACTCAACCAACCGGCACATGTTGCATCACATATTCCTCATGGTGAATTCCTAATGGTCACGAACTAAAATAAACCATAAACTGACAGCGTTAACACCAATCAATAATCTACAGGAATCAACCGAATCAAGCAACACTCAACATTAATCAACCACCAATCAACATCAACCAACCTCAATCAACAGACATGTGCACCCCGGTGAACTCAAGCATCACACCAGTGCGCCAACCGTAACCAACAGTGCCTCAGGAGGTCCAAAGGTGGAGAACTGATCGATGGAACCCAGAGCCTGTTTCCGGTCTCTGGGCGCCCAAGGATGGCGAGGTGAAAGGACGACTGCGGGTGGCCATGGACCCATCCTCAGTTGGGTAAAATTAATGGTGGAAATGATGATGAATTGATTTTTTTTTTAATGGTAAAATGAAAGGCCTGATTGATCATAGATGAATGACGGTAGAATATGTAAACATGATAAAGTGGTGGCCATCAACATCAAATGATTGATGACAGGATTAGTGCTTCAATTGATAACGATGGCTGAGAACAACCATTCAACGGCGGTTGATCATTGCTGGTGAATGGTCATGCAATGTTTGTCATGGCTTCAATGATGGATAATGATGCTTATTGATGGGTCAGGATGGCTGATGATGGTTAATGAGTCATTCATAAGTAGTGACCTTATAGTGGGGTCGATCATCAGTGGAGGTTAAATGGTGGTTCATGATGGCGCAAGATTTGGGTGGAACAATGGTCAATTATATACAACGCCATACTGATGAACCGTAGATGTTCAAAAAATTCAAAAGCAAGCAATCCCCTACAGGTTATCGATCATGGTTCCTGATGAGAGATCGTGGTCAACGTTGGCCAACCATGGTTTTGTTCCGTCACAAGCAGGGCCAAACAATGGTCAGTAGGAGGGAATAAACCAACAACAACAACAACAACAACAACGACAACAACGACAACAACGACAACAACAACGACAACACCAGCACCAGCAGCAGCAGCAGCAGCAGCAGAAACAGCAACAGCAACCAGCAACAGCAACAGCAACAACAACAACAACAACAACAACAACAACAACAACAACAACAACAACCCACCACAAACAAAAAACAATAATTAGTCAACAATGACGGCCAATAACAATCAACAATTTCCAGGATGTCCAGTAGCTTGGAATAATGGTGCTTGATTATAAACAACTTCCAAGCTACTCACAGTTCATGGTGGTTACGTATATTGTATAGATAATTGTATAAGCGGGAACAATAGCAACCCACAAGCAAAATGAAATGGCAAATGGTGGCTAGAAGTCCTCAATAGGGGTTACCAACCATGATCGCAAAACCACGCAATCGCGGTAGGGAAATAACAAATGGTAGTAGTAACATGTAGTAACGTATCAAAAAATACCGACGAGAAAAGAGATACTACCTGTGCCCGAATAACCCCATTGCGCAATGGACATCTCAATTACATCAAATATATGCAGCGCTGAAGCTACCACTCCCATCCCCTGCTGTTGTCATACTTGCTCACAGCTGTCTTCCCATGACATCACTTGTTTTGTTCCGGTACCCATGATATTGTGCCTAATTGTGTCATAGTAACCCGTGATTGCCATGCATCCATTCCTACCATGGTCGTTGTAGATCAAGCGTGCAGATATAAACATATTCATGTAGATCATGTAGCCTCATAATCCCCGCTGAGTCACCCCAATAAGCTCTGCCAAGCCTTTCCGCAAAATTGGCTTGAGATTGGGATGACCCAACCAACCACTCTTGGACTGTAGACTCGCGTTAGGTGCTTGTTTAGACCCCAATATGTAAATCTAAATAAACAAAACATATCTTGTGGGTTAGTGCATTTCCAAAAAAAAACGCTTGGGAAATATCGGGTGTTGTAAAGTGGAAACTTTTTGAACCAACTGATTTGTTGGTCATCTCTTGGCTGGTCTTTTGACTCATTGACTACGAATCAAACACATGTTGCTATATAACCAACAGTTGGAATACCCTGGTGTTAGACTTTACAATGACTTTATTCAGAACCCAATAAAGAACCCCTTTGAAGCCACTTGATTACTAGAATGATCCAACAAAGTGGTAACGCCAAGTGAATTCTGAACGGTTGCCGCTGCGAAGCTGCCTGTGCCACCACTTTGGAGCTCCTCTTCGTGCGTCTGTCGGCAGTCATGCCTGGCCGATCCAAGACTCCTTCAAGGATGACCCATGGTAGAATCACAACCATGGTGAATTGGAGTTAACCAACAGGTGACTAAGGTGAATCTAACCATGGATAATGATAAGGTGAATAAGTAAGGTCAGTATAGTGAATGGAGGGTTAAGCATGGATAAGAATCATCAGTTGGCTTAGCTGTTGGCGAATAATCCGTTGGTCAGTAAATTCACCTAATCTGTGAATAGTTCTGTCAACATTAGGCTCACTGATTCACCTAATGAGCTATTGGCTTCTAGTTTGTGAACATTTCATGTACTCGCTGATAATCATGATAGTGGTTGAGCTTTGCCAATGATAATTATGATTAAGTATTTATTAATACATATTAATACCCTTAGTGATAACAGGCAGTGATCAAGGATAGTGACGGTTACGTGTTGATGAGCTAGCTGTGATAAAGGCCGAATTCTAATTGTACCCATCCGTGCTATGCTTCACAAGGGGTGCAACAAAACAAGGAGAAGCACAGCAGCAGACTAACATACAGTAACCAACAAGGAACAAACAATGACTGGCTCTCCCACCGCCAACAGCAACAGTATGTAGCAGAGTTTTTTATCAAACGCACAAGCCAATGACCCTCGGGGGAAACGACAATCGAACTGCTTGCTGGATCATTATCACTCCCGTACTTGTAGATCATTGAAATCAATCCCCGAGACAGACAGCGGTGCTGTAGGGATTCATCTGTTTCTAAGGCATTGACTTCTCTGCTGGCGTAAGAGCAAGCATCCTCTTTCTGATAAACGCTGACTAGGCTTCTACTGCCTTGCAGGCCCATCAAACACCATCACGAAACCATCATCAACCCATGAACCATCCAACCTCACAAAGCATGACTAACCCAACCATCAAAGACAACCAACCAATCATCAAACATTGACAAACACCATCATGACCCAACCACCCAACCCATCCAACCCATCCAACTGCCTGAAGCATAAGCTCCCAAGCCACAGAGCGCACCCAGCGCCAGGCTCCCCGTGGTGCCATGGGTTGCTGGCGCCGCCGCGGCTCGGGCGGGTGCGGAGGGGCCGGGG
>VSDK01017154.1:105023-119202 GCA_009767595.1 Symbiodinium kawagutii | reverse complement strand
AAAAAAGAGGAACTGTGATGGCTGGTGACTGGTGGTGGCGCTGCTAATGGTTGCGGTTTCCTAGACGCGTCACCGCACCACCAGGCAGTTGAGCGCTGTGGGAAAGTCAAGGGCCTGTGATTCATCCTTTAAATAAACACCGCCATTTTTGAACAAACCCATTTATATTTATATATATATATAGATATAGATATTTCTCGGTAAAAACCTTTCAGAGCTCCAGCTCTTTGGAGAAGCTTCCATTACACTTTTGCAGCAGACGCTTCTTTTTATTAGCAAAACAGTGCATGAAAATACACAAAGCTCCGGGGCATGGCTATCTTCGAGGTCTTGACAACCCAGATCTTTGTACATGACCTCCTTTTGAAACGAAGAAGACATCATAAACATAGAGTCATCCAAACTCGTCCGAAAGGTATCCAAATCAATTGCTTCAACTTCAGTAGCCTTGGTTTTTTTCCCTTACTTGAGCCGAAGCTATTTTATTCCGAAGCAGTTAAACACGAACGTTATTAGGTGGCCCTGTGATTTGATGACAACTTCTACCACACGATGACAACTTCTACCATACGATGACAACTTCTACCATACGATGACAACTTCTACCATACGATGACAACTTCTACCATACGATGACAGCTTCTACCAGATGTGGCGACGATTGTAGGGCTCTACAAAATACAGTATTTTTCAAGCCTCATCGTTCAAAAACACTGCACAAAGCTCTGGAAGGTACTATACCCATACAAAAATATATGAATAAAAATCATGTATGCATGTAATGTAATGTAATGTAATGTAGTGTCATGTCATGTCATGTAATGTAATGTAATGTCATGTCATGTCATGTCATGTAATGTCATGTAATGTAATGTAATGTAACAAAACGTTACGTAACGTAATGTAATGTAATGTAATGTCGTGTGATGTAAATGTAGATGTGAATGTAAATGTAAATGCATATGTAAATGTAAATGTAAATGTAAATGTATATGTAAATGTAAATGTAAATGTATATGTAAATGTAATGTAATGTAAGTTGCGTAATGTAATGTAATGTAATGTGATGTACTGTAATGGTAAATGTAAATGTACATGTAAATGTAAATGTAAATGTAAATGTAAATGCATATGTAAATGTAAATGTAAATGTAATGTAGTGTAATGTAAGTTCAGTAATGTAATGTAATGGTAAATGTAAATGTAAATGTAAATGTAAATGCAATTGTAAATGTCAATGTGAATGTAAATGTACATGTAATCTAATGTAATGCAATGTAATGTAATGTAATGTAATGTATGTATGTATATTTGTGATGTGATGTAATGTAATGTAATGTGATGTAATGTAATGTAATGTAATGTAATGTATGTACGTATGTGATGTAATGCGATGTGATGTAATGCAATGTCATGCAATGTAATGTAATGAAATGTCATGTAATGTAATGCAACGTGATGTAAGAAAATGAAGTGTAGTGCAATGAAATGTAATGTGATGTAATGCAATGTCATTTAATGTACTCAAACGAAATGAAATGAAATGAAATGAAATGAAATGAACTGTAATGTAATGAAATGTAATTTAATGTAATGTATGTATGCATGCACGTAAGCATGTATGTATGCATGTATGCATGTATGCATGCATGCATGTATGTAAGTACGTGAGAATGTAAGTACGTAAGTACATAGGTATGCATGTGTGTATGTATCTATCTATCTATCTATCTATCTATCTATCTATCTATCTATCTATCTATCTATCTATGTATGTATGTATGTATGTATGTATGTATGTATGTATGTATGTACTGAATATTATGCAATGTAATGTAATGTAATGTAATGTAATGTAATGCAATGTGATGTAATGTAATGTAATGCAATGTATGTATGTATGTATGTATGTATGTATGTATGTATGTATGTATGTATGTATGTATGTATGTATGTATGTATGTATTGATGTGATGTGATGTGATGTGATGTGATGTGATGTAATGTAATGCAATGTAAGTAAGTAAGTAAGTAAGTATGTATGTATGTATGTATGTATGTATGTATGTATGTATGTATGTATGTATGTATGTATGTAATGTAATGTAATGTAATGTAATGTAATGTAATGTAATGTAATGTAACGTAACGTAACGTAACGTAACGTAATGTAATGTAATGTAATGTAATGTAATGTATGTATATAACCAACTTCGGTGGTTCATAAAATCATCACTTGAATGGTGATGTTCATCAACGTGTATCATGATATGAACACATGTGTCAAGAGCTACACATGAACCCCAGGGTAGCAAGTGTTGGGAGCATCACATATCATTCAAGCAACTTTGGAATACAAAACTGGGCGCGTGGTCAGGAATCCGGAAATGGGATCTTCATCAATATGTTGCAAACAACTACTGGGTACAATGGTACCGAAGCTGAATGCATCTGTTTGCATATATTGTTTGAATATATGTTTACAAACAAATGATGAAGTGACCAATCCACCCCTTGTTCAATATTTCAAGTGTACCATGGCACAGTAGTCAATAACACAAACATCTAACACAAAAAACAGAAACAAATACGTGCAAAGACCCGGCCCACAATCTTTGCCTAGCCAACTGGCATTCAACCAGCACGGCACCTGCTTGTGGAACTGCAAGCTTTGGGCCCATTTCTCGGCCTGCAGCTGTGCTTCCTCTCCGATCAAGCGTCGACAAGCCAGCTACTGCACGAAAGGGGCAAGACAGTTGAATCATTTACAGCAACAATTGACATGTTTTGTCTTCACAAAATGAAACATGTACATTGACAAACTAACTTGGTACCATTTTAGCGGGACTTATTCAGGGTTTTTTGGGCGCAATCATGTGCAATCTCAATCAATGAAGTGTCTTGTGTGTGTGTGTGCGGATGGATTGGCATTTGCACCACCTGGAGACCAACCAACCAGTCGACCGATTGATCCATTGCAACTCCGGCCAACTGAAACCACAGAACATGGACAGCAGTTTCAAGAGTAAAGAAAGCCCAGTAGCCCACAGAGTGAGACAATGCTCTTATTTTCCGTGGGCACTATGACTCAACGACCCTAATGCTTTGGAGTTCAAAACTGATACAGTGACATGTTTAAATGCACCGCATCAAATATATACTTCTCAATTTCAGCATGTATATTAATCCATTGCAAACATGTTCACTTAATTGGTCTTTCTACCTCATAGATTCCGATCTGAGTATGGGTAATGTGAAACACCTGTAAACAATCAATCAACCCAAGCCAAATGGCTATCCCTTCCTGTTGTTAAGATGATATTCCCTTGGTCATTGCTGGTTACAGAGAGCTTGTCATTGGTCCCTGTTTTGTTAAGCCAACCGTTGCCCCATCCCCCGATGGAGTCGCGTCGCCGCCTGTTCCACTGAAGCCAGGTCGGCTCGCGCACCAGCGACCAGTCCCAACTCCTTCCGCACCTCAACGGTAACAAGGCCGAAGCTCAGCCATTGAACCAACAACTGGTAGTTAGCTTGGCCTATGAACTGGTAATTAGCCTAGATAACCCTAACTGGTGAAATGGTAGTAAACCAGTTGCCAGTAGTTAAGTGGTAATTAACTAGAGTTGAGTGGGAGTTATGGTAGATCTGACCATTGACCATCTTATGGTTAACTATGAATATACCAATCAAATAGTTCACTAGGGTTACCATCTACCATTTGCCTGGTAGTTACCCAGCTGTTAACCCCAGTTTACAACCAACAAATCACTAACCAGGGATTTCTTGCCCGGATCGCTGGTCCAGCTAGGCAGCAGCAAATTCATGTGAAACATGACAACAACCTCAACTATTTTCATCATGTTTGAAATAAGATTGTAGAGCCCAAAACACAACACGCTTGTATCATAGTTTCCAATAGTTGTTTTTTGGCACAATGTCTCTAAGTGGTGTTTTTTTGATTGCTATATAGAGCTTGTGGAAGGCAAACAAAGTTGAAAACACAAATGTGATGATGTGTTGGTTATTTTCAGTGCTTGATTTGATAGGGACAACATATGGAATTTCTGGACCAAAAACACAACCGTCATAAACACAAGCATGTTGCTTTCAAGATTTCATGACTCAGAAAAGACTATATATATATATATATATAAGTGAAAAGACAAAGGGTTGGTGGACACTTGGCTGTGGGCCTTTAATCTTCAACTGTGTTTCCTAAGGCGTGGGAGTTGCCAAAACCTGGTCAGTTGGCTGATGAGTTTTGGCCCCCAATGGAGAAATGACTGCCGTGCTATCAACTGCTCATGGGCTCCTGCATCATCAATAAGTGTGCAGAAAAACTGTCGACGAGTCGACATATCACTATGTGGACCTGGCACTGGATGTGGGTTACCTTCAACCACCAAAACATATCCTTGTGGATCTTCACCCATCTTCTGTCCGAAGTGGTGTGATGTCAGGAAACTTTTCGGCACCAGAATGTCGCTGGGACAATAGAAAAATTGCCTGATGTCATATTAGAACTGCATGAACTTTGGCATTCCAACTATGAACAAGCTACAAACTTGATTTTGTGAAGGTAAACTGCCACTTTCGGTGGGTTACCTTGGTGGGGTCCCTGCTACCAACCACTAAACCACCACACTTGCACACTGATCGCCTGTCCCAACTCGTCTTCGCTCTCGTTGATCTGTCGATCCAAAGCTACCATCTGGCGGCAGGTCGCTGGGCCGCAGGAGACACCCGGCTACCTACTATCAACTGGATGGTGCTTGAGATATCTTGATGTGTAGCTTTTTGGTGGTTTCAACACCAAACTGAAACATCTTAGTCAATCAACCAATTACATATCCATACAACTTTGTGAATCAATTGGTTTCAACCATTTGTCAATACAATTGCGAATAAGTAGAAATGACTAAATCCACCAACCAGAAAGAACACATCTGAATCGAACATGAACCCCCATCGTGATTGTCAGGGATCTGGCGCAGCGCTTTCAGACGCTCCTGATTGTGGATACAGAAGCACACCTCTAAGGCACAATGACGCAACAAGCCAAGCGACATAGCCAAAAGACATCACACGCCAAATGAAAATTCATGTTGATGAGTGATACAAGATATCAATATTGATTCCTATGAACGATTTTGCAAATCATGTCAGATAACTTAGCAATGTTAAACCATGCCAAACCATGTTAAATCGCGAACCAAATTCTTGCACAACTCTGCTCCAAACAGGTGGACGCCTGCACCTTCTCTGGCGTCTCTGCTTGGACATCAGTCTTCCGGCTCTTTGGCGGAGTAGATGGACCTGAGCGCCGGAAAGCTGCGCACATTTTGGCACCTTCGAAACCGAATCATAGCATCTAAAACGCGGCTCTGAATAACAACACGCCAGCACCTGCCAATGAGAGGAGGGTCAGTTGAATGACACACCATACAACTCCGAAATCACGAAACATGGCTGGCTGATCCCACCAGCACCCTTAGCTGAAACTCCTAATTCCCGCACGTGACAGGCAGCGTGGTCTGTTGCTTGCATAAAGTGGTCCTTCTACAATAGCATTGAAGGACGTTGCTGTGCAAAACCAAACCGTTTTTGGAAAAAAATCTGGAGAAAAGATAACTTATTGGGACCAAATCTAGAGACTGCCATGTTCAGCAACAGACTTTTTGGTTGGCCCTCTGAATAAGTCCATCTGAAGAAAAAAACTAAAAAACAATGGGATCCAAAACCTTTTGGTCCACCATTTGAGGAGTTTTGGAACCAGGGTGAAGAAGGTAATGGATGCCAATTCATGTAACGGGTAGCCGTGCCCTGAAAACCGACCAACAAATCGCCCGAGAGGCCGTTGTCTAGCAGTTGGGCTTTGGCCGTGTTGACCAAACCTCCGCATTCTTTCAAGTCGAGATTCAACACTCCCTGGAAGGGCGGCTCTTGGGGCAGGCAACTTCTGCAGGTTCATATAGTGGTTAATTGCGGTTCATTGTGGTTCATCTTTGTTGGCACGTGTTGATAAACCAAAAACAAACCAACACGAACAAGTATAGCAAAATCGATCGGACCATCCAGGGTTAATAGGGCTAAGGATACGGCAGAAACCACACTTGGTTCATGGCTTCGGGAAGTCAACAAACCCGGTAAAACAAAGTCTAAACCGTGGTAACCCGCAGTGGTCACTGTCAATGGTGGATTTTGTAGCCAAGTCAGTTTACCGATATGATCCATTGTGATCCCACATCCACAATCAAGGCTAGGTTTCGGAAACGGGTTGTCTAGATATCCTCAAGCATAGTCTGCAAATAGTTTGTGAGCCATGGACAACACGCAATTATTGAGTTGACTCTAATATGTTATGGTCTCCTGTGAACGAGTTGGCATACCTTCTCAAATACAGAAGAAAACATAGAATATTGGAACCACACAACTGTTACACATTAGCGTATTTCCTGACAAACCAACATTCATTGGTTTGACCATTCTCTTCACCGTCATTTACCTGACCTTGATATTCTACAATACAAACAGGCCAATTATCATCAAGCGGTCGATCACATGTGATCGGGAGCACATGGTTGCGGAAATCACGAAGACATCCCACAAAAGAATCCCCGTTGAAATTTGGGGGAGGGGTTGTGCAGGGGAGGCTTTAGTACAATCAACCCAGTGCACAGGGCAAAACACTAGAAAATCTATGTTCATTAAATTCAGTCTGCTAGAAAAACCATTTCCCAACCCTAGAACGGAACATCATAATCACTAGAAAATGCAAAGCATGGTCACTGAAAAGATCTTACAATGTCGCTTGCATAGCTACTTAATTTTCCAGAGTCGTTTGATAGCACTGCATGTGCCGTGTTCCATGAAACTTCCTCCATTTCCAAATGCCTTTTTCTAGTAAATGCTCTCGCCAGGAATGGCGGTTTTGCTTATCGTACCGCAATTTCATGGGATGACCTCTGAATCTTTCCATTGAACCAGAAATGGTGTTTTTGCTTATGGTGCCGCAATTTTCTGGGATGACCTCTGAACCTTCCCATTGAACCCTTCAGATGTCACATCTATCCAGAAATGGTGTTTGTGCTTCTGGTGCCGCAATTTCCTGGGATGACCTCTGAACCTTCCCATTGAACCGAAATGGTGTTTTTGCTTGTGGTACCGCAATTTCCTGGGATGACCTCTGAACCTTCCCATTGAACCCTTCAGATGTGACACTATTCAGAGATGGTGTTTTTGCTTATGGTGCCGCAATTTCCTGGGATGACCTCTGAACCTTTCCATTGAACCCTTCAGATGTCACATCTATCCAGAAATGGTGTTTTTGCTTATGGTGCCGCAATTTCCTGGGATGACCTCTGAACCTTTCCATTGAACCCTTCAGATGTGACAGAAATGGTGTTTTTGCTTATGGTGCCGCAATTTCCTGGGATGACCTCTGAACCTTCCCATTGAACCCTTCAGATGTGACAGATGCACATCTATCCAGAAATGGTGTTTTTGCTTGTGGTACCGCAATTTCCTGGGATGACCTCTGAACCTTTCCATTGAACCCTTCAAATGTGACATCTGTCACATCTATCCAGAAATGGTGTTTTTGCTTATGGTACCGCAATTTCCTGGGATGACCTCTGAACCTTCCCATTGAACCCTTCAGATGTCACATCTATCCAGAAATGGTGTTTGTGCTTCTGGTGCCGCAATTTCCTGGGATGACCTCTGAACCTTTCCATTGAACCCTTCAGATGTGACATATGTCACATCCATCCAGAAATGGTGTTTTTGCTTATGGTACCGCAATTTCCTAGGATGACCTGTTTTTGCTTATGGTACCGCATTTCCTGGGATGACCAAACTGACACTAAATGACGCTAATTGACATTCAATTTTGACATTTTTGGCTGGGAAGAAGTGACGGGTTTTGGAGGTTCATGGAATAGTTGGGTAGGAAATGCATTGTATAGTGACGTAAGGTGGCCTCATCATTTTATAGCGTGCATTCAGTGGACGGGCAGAGCTTAGGCACACTAAAATGGCTAGGCATTTTGCTTCTAGTGCAGCTTTAAAGCGATTGTTGGTGTCTTGGAGAGCTTTGCTGTTGGTGTCTTGCTTCGCGTCTTTGTTGCGCTGCGTTCCTAATTGACACTACTTGACACAAAATGGCATTAATTGACACTACTTGGCACTAATTCAAACTAATTGCCCCTAAATGACACGATATTGCACAAGCTGACACTAAATCACGCTAATTGACCCTCATATGCTACTATGTTTTGCTGGGAAACCATGACACCGCTGTAACACCACTGCAACATCGCCGGCACAATGCAAATACCACCACAAAAAATCTCAAGCACGGACAAGAATTGGACACGAGGCCCCTGGTTCCAAAAAACTGAGACAAACAAGAAAATTGTATGGTTCCACAAACGGTTTACCATTTGAAGCTGGTAATAACACCTGCAAAATATATTTGCGAAGCCAACCGTTGCCCCAAATTCTTCCATTTTATATAATGTTTGCCGTCTCCAAAGGCAACTAAAAGGAACGCCCAGCTGCATGTACGATGACGCAACGTCCCAAAAGCTGGCGGTCAAGATCGTAGAAATTGCCACGGCAAAGTCAAGTCATTTTGGATGCCACTGTCTGCATGTATGTAGACCGTACGCGAACAGAACACAAGTAATGCATCTTGAGAGGTTGGCCCGTACAATAGAGAATGAAATATCCAACATACCTGTCATTTGGGTTTTAAGGATCAAAGGACTTATAGTACATGTACAACGCATCATCATATGATACACAGAAAAAGCAATCTACATATCCTTATTCATTTGCATTACATATCATACATCTGCACATATCTGTACTATCTTTGCACATTTATATCGATACATGTTTTACCAAATTTGAATCTGCGTACGGGCATCTGAATGCAAAAGGAAACGATTGTAAATCAAATTACTGGATTGAATCAAGTGGCTGGATTGATACACCTTGGATCTGCTCCAATTGCTGTTCTTCCAGTGTTTTAAGTTGGCCAACAATGATTTTGTCAATTGTTTTCGCATGTTTTCGCTATGCCGACCGATAGTCTTTGACGCACCTCAATTCGCAGTTGACCAACATTCCTATTGCTTATATGGCGGAGTACTCGTCAAAACCGCCTTGGGAGAGTATGAGCTGCCGTATCCACCACTGCAACATGGATACCCAGGCCACAGATGTATTGACCGATTTTACGAAGGTGGCCACTTTCGGGGGGTTACCTTGGTGGGGCCCCTGCTACAAACCACTAAACCACCGCACCAATCGCCACACTGATCGCCTGTCCCAACTCGTCTTTGCTCTCGTTGATCTGTCGATCCAAAGCTACCATCTGGCGGCAGGTCGCTGGGCCGCAGGAGACACCCGGCTACCTACTATCAACTGGATGGTGCTTGAGATATCTTGATGTGTAGCTTTTTGGTGGTTTCAACACCAAACTGAAACATCTTAGTCAATCAACCAATTACATATCCATACAACTTTGTGAATCAATTGGTTTCAACCATTTGTCAATACAATTGCAAATAATTAGAAATGACTAAAACCATCACCCAGATAAGTAACGGTCAATTCACAACAATAAATCGGATACTTACAAAGAATACATCTGAATCGAACATGAACCCCCATCGTCTGTGATTGTCAGGGATTCGGCGCAGCACTTTCAGATGCTCTTGATTGTGGATACATAAGCACACCTCTAAGGCACAATGACGCAACAACCCAAGCGACATAGCCAAAAGACATCACACGCCAAATGAAAATTCATGTTGATGAGTGATACCATATACTAAATATATATATATATATATATGTATATACATCTTTTTTCAAATATATATATATATATTTTTTCAAATATATATATATATATATATATATATATATATAAATATATATAAACTATATATTATACGTATTAAATATATAATCAAAATTTTGTATATGTTATATATATATATATTATTTTTCTTTAGATATTATAGATATATTATATATACTATATATATTTTATACATTATATATATTATAAATATTTAATATATGTTATATGTCTTATAAAAATTAAAAACAATTTTATAAATAATATATATGGATGAAAAAATACTACATATATCTATATCTATATCAATACTGATTCCTATGAATAATTTTGCAAATCATGCTAAACCATGTCAAACCATGTTAAATCGCGAACCAAATTCTTGCACAACTCTGTTCCGAACAGGTGGACGCCTGCACCTTCTCTGGCGTCTCTGCTTGGATGTTGGTCTTCCGGCTCTTGGGCAGAGTAGATGGACCTGGGCGCCGTGAAGCCTGACACATCTTGGGCACCTTCGCAAGCAAATCATAGCATCTAAAACGTGGCTCTGAATAACAACACGCCAGCACCCTTTGCTAAATCTTCAAATGGAACTGACGCTCGTACTATATCAGTTAAGAATTTGAGTTGGACTAAATCAAGTAAAAAGATCGAAATAGTTGAATATGACATCAACCAGAAATCAATCAATAAATCGTTGGGGTGTTAACAAAACAATTTATTGACTAATCATTGTGAAATTACATCTATTAAGTAAACTTATCAACTAGTCAACCAATCAAATGTGATCTATTCCGTGCTCTGATTAACTCATCAACAAATTGAATACCTCTAATCATAGATAATATGACAATTATCATTGTCTGGTTGGTGGTTTCCATTCAACCCTTGTGAAAAATTATTTGTCAACCAACCATTTGGTAATACCAAAGAAAGCAAAACATGTTCGCGGCAACCTGGACGTTGCTCCGCGCTTGCAACGTGTGGGGCGCACGACCAGCAAAGTACATACACGTATGCGGATATACGGGAGATTTGATATGTTCAGTAGTGCGCGCAGAGGCCAGAGGGGGTGGGAGAATTGATATGTTCAGTCGTGCAGAGGCCAGAGGGGGAGGGAGATTTGATATGTTCAGTAGTGCGCGCAGAGGCCAGAGGGGGTGGGAGAATTGATATGTTCAGTCGTGCAGAGGCCAGAGGGGGAGGGAGATTTGATATGTTCAGTAGTGCGCGCAGAGGCCAGAGGGGGTGGGAGAATTGATATGTTCAGTCGTGCAGAGGCCAGAGGGGGAGGGAGATTTGATATGTTCAGTAGTGCGCGCAGAGGCCAGAGGGGGTGGGAAATTTGATATGTTCAGTCGTGCAGGGGCCAGAGGGTGTGGGAGATTTGATATGTTCAGTAGCGCATGCAGAGGCCAGAGGGGGTGGGAGATTTGATATGTTCAGTTGACTTGGAAGCAGCAGCCTTCCATGGCTTCAAGTCATGAGCACTGAGTCCTGTTTGACTCCAGAACCAGAGGTACTCCACTGCGTGGACTTGGGCCATCGTTGCTCTGGCTGTCGCAGGGTGATATACCCCGTGTCAGGTGTGGAGCAACGTTGGGGTTGGAGCGAACATGTTTAAACCCACCAGATAGCTATGAAGTAAAAGGTAATCAACATATCAAGATTAGTTGTTGATCACTACTTAACCAAGTAATTGTTTATCCACACCGTTGTCTACCAAGCCACGCAGCTTCACCTCCGCGCGCAGCTCGCGCGGCTCCGTCAAAGCGCTGCTCAAGGCTTCGTTGCTGGCCTCATGGGTTTCGGGCACCGGGACACGACGAGGAAGCTGTGCTTAACAAGGATGGTTGAACAGTTGCTCAATGGTAAGGTGAATGGTATGGTTAACGATGGGGTAGTCATGATGGTGGTGAACTATCTGGTGGTTAATAATGGAGGATAATGAACAACAACTATGGGGCCTATAGGGAATATACCGAGTATTTGTGATAATTATGTAGTGCAACATATAGTTCATGATTCTCTGTGATATGCTCCATAGTATGGTGAATATCAGCAACGTGGTAAAAGTGGACGTTGACTATATTGATTAGAAATAATTGGTATACACTTGTCGTGTATGACAAAATAATCTAGAACATTGAACTGTAATAAAAACCGGGAATATGTGCTCAAGCACTGATGGTAATGGTTACAGCAGCATGATCATGTCAAACTATAATATGTTGACCATAAAAATAAATATGTGTATATATAGAAATATTGGTATACATTATGTATATATATATAGTTGTTGTTCATTTAGTAGTGATTCGAAACCCATGGTCATCGACAAATCCAAAAAAGCTAGGTTGAGACTTATTTCGAAGAAATAGTTTTCCACAACCAATAGGAGTCACAGATGCCCTTCTCTTTCCCAAAAAAGAGGAACTGTGATGGCTGGGGACTGGTGGTGGCGCTGCTAATGGTTGCGGTTTCCTAGACGCGTCACCGCACCACCAGGCAGTTGAGCGCTGTGGGAAAGTCAAGGGCCTGTGATTCATCCTGTCATTGCTTTGGTTTTGTCCAAAATAGGGCGCCCTCAAGTTACTGGTGGTTTGTCTATTAATTGATAGTGGCTGTGAACTGGATGGTAAATAGATACCGCCATTTATGAACAAACCCATTTTTATTTATATATATATATATATATAAATATTTCTCGGTAAAAACCTTTAAGAGTTCCAGCTCTTTGGAAAAGTTTCCATTACACTTTTGCAGCAGACGCTTCTTTTTATTAGCATAACAGTGCATGAAAATACACAAAGCTCCGGGGCATGGCTATCTTCGAGGTCTTGACAACCCAGATCTTTGTACATGACCTCCTTTTGAAACGAAGAAGACGTCATAAACATAGAGTCATCCAAACTCGTCCGAAAGGTATCCAAATCCATTGCTTCAACTTCAGTAGCCTTGGTTTTTTCCCTTACTTGAGCCGAAGCTATTTTATTCCGAAGCAGTTAAACACGAACGTTATTAGGTGGCCCTGTGATTTGATGACAACTTCTACCACGCGATGACAACTTCTACCATACGATGACAACTTCTACCATACGATGACAACTTCCACCAAACGATGGCAACTTCTACCAGATGTGGCGACGATTGTAAGGCCCTACAAAATACAGTATTTTTCAAGCCTCATCGTTCAAAAACACTGCACAAAGCTCTTGAAGGTACTACACCCATACAAAACTATATGAATCAAAATCATGTATGCATGTAATGTAATGTAATGTAATGTAATGCAATGCAATGTAATGTAATGTAATGTAATGCAATGTAATGTAATGTAACAAAACGTTACGTAACGTAATGTAATGTAATGTAACGTCGTGTGATGTAAATGTAGATGTAAATGTAAATGTAAATGTAAATGCATATGTAAATGTAAATGTAAATGTATATGTAAATGCAATGTAATGTAATGTAAGTTAAGTAATGTAATGTAATGTGATGTACTGTGATGGTAAATGTAAATGCACATGTAAATGTAAATGTAAATAAAAATGTAAATGTGAATGTAAATGTAAGTGTAATGTAATGTAATGTAATGTAATGTAAGTTCAGTAATGTAATGTAATGGTAAATGTAAAAACAAATGTAAATGTAAATGCACTTGTAAATGTAAATGTGAATGTAAATGTAAATGTACTCTAATGTAATGCAATGTAATGTAATGTAATGTAATGTAATGTATGTATGTATGTGATGTAATGTAATGTAATGTAATGTAATCTAATGTAATGTAATGTAATGTAATTCAAAGTAATGTAATGTTATGTAATGTAATGTAATGTAATGTAATGTAATGTATGTATGTATGTATGTGATGTAATGTGATGTGATGTAATGTAATGCAATGTCATGCAATGTCATGTAATGAAATGTCATGTAATGTAATGCAACGTGATGTAAGAAAATGAAGTGTAGTGCAATGAAATGTAATGTGATGTAATGCAATGCCATTTAATGTACTCAAACGAAATGAAATGAAATGAAATGAAATGAAGTAAAAAGAAATGAAATGAAATGAAATGAAATGAAATGAAATGAAGTAAAAAGAAATGAAATGAAATGAAATGAACTGTAATGTAATGAAATGTAATTTAATGTAATGTATGTATGCATGTACGTAAGCATGTATGTATGCATGTATGTATGTATGCATGTATGCATGTATGCATGTACGCATGTACGCATGTATGCATGTATGCATGCATGCATGCATGTATGCATGCATGTATGCATGCATGCATG
>VSDK01017154.1:37465-104954 GCA_009767595.1 Symbiodinium kawagutii | reverse complement strand
TATGTATGTATGTATGTATGTATGTATGTATGTATGTATGTATGTATGTATGTATGTACTGAATGTTATGCAATGTAATGTAATGTAATGTAATGTAATGTAATGCAATGTGATGTAATGTAATGTAATGTAATGTATGTATGTATGTATTGATGTGATGTGATGTGATGTGATGTGATGTGATGTAATGCAATGTAAGTAAGTAAGTATGTATGTATGTAATGTAATGTAATGTAATGTGATGTAATGTAATGTAATGTATGTAATGTAATGTAATGTAATGTGATGTAATGTAATGTAATGTAATGAAATGTAATTTAATGTAATGTATGTATGTATATAACCAACTTCGGTGGTTCCAAAAAATCATCACTTGAATGGTGATGTTCATCAACGTGTATCATGATATGAACACATGTGTCAAGAGCTACACATGAACCCCAGGGTAGCAAGTGTTGGGAGCATCACATATCATTCAAGCAACTTTGGAATACAAAACTGGGCGCGTGGTCAGGAATCCGGAAATGGGATCTTCATCAATATGTTGCAAACAACTACTGGGTACAATGGTACCGAAGCTGAATCCATCTGTTTGCATATATTGTTTGAATATATGTTTACAAACAAATGATGAACTGACCAATCCACCCCTTGTTCAATATTTCAAGTGTACCATGGCACAGTAGTCAATAACACAAACATCTAACACAAAAAACAGAAACAAATACGTGCAAAGACCCGGCCCACAATCTTTGCCTAGCCAACTGGCATTCAACCAGCACGGCACCTGCTTGTGGAACTGCAAGCTTTGGGCCCATTTCTCGGCCTGCGGCTGTGCTTCCGCTCCGATCAAGCGTCGACAAGCCAGTTACTGCACGAAAGGGGCAAGACAGTTGAATCATTTACAGCAACAATTGACATGTTTTGTCTTCACAAAATGAAACATGTACATTGACAAACTAACTTGGTACCATTTTAGCGGGACTTATTCAGGGTTTTTTGGGTGCAATCATGTGCAATCTCAATCCATGAAGTGTCTTGTGTGTGTGTGTGCGGATGGATTGGCATTTTCACCACCTGGAGACCAACCAACCAGTCGACCGATTGATCCATTGCAACTCCGGCCAACTGAAACCACAGAACATGGACAGCAGTTTCAAGAGTAAAGAAAGCCCAGTAGCCAACAGAGTGAAACAATGCTCTTATTTTCCGTGGGCACTATGACTCAACGACCCTAATGCTTTGGAGTTCAAAGCTGATACAGTGACATGTTTAAATGCACCGCATCAAATATATACTTCTCAATTTCAGCATGTATATTAATCCATTGCAAACATGTTCACTTAATTGGTCTTTCTACCTTATAGATTCCGATCTGAGTATGGGTAATGTGAAACACCTGTAAACAATCAATCAACCCAAGCCAAATGGCTATCCCTTCCTGTTGTTAAGATGATATTCCCTTGGTCATTGCTGGTTACAGAGAGCTTGTCATTGGTCCCTGTTTTGTTGAGCCAACCGTTGCCCCATCCCCCGATGGAGTCGCGTCGCCGCCTGTTGCACTGAAGCCAGGTCGGCTCGCGCACCAGCGACCAGTCCCAACTCCTTCCGCACCTCAACGGTAACAAGGCCGAAACTCAGCCATTGAACCAACAACTGGTAGTTAGCTTGGCCTATGAACTGGTAATTAGCCTAGCTAACCCTAACTGGTGAAATGGTAGTAAACCAGTTGCCAGTAGTTAAGTGGTAATTAACTAGAGTTGAGTGGGAGTTATGGTAGATCTGACCATCTTATGGTTAACTATGAACATACCAATCAAATAGTTCACTAGGGTTACCATCTGCCATTTGCCTGGTAGTTACCCAGCTGTTAACCCCAGTTTACAACCAACAAATCACTAACCAGGGATTTCTTGCCCGGATCGCTGGTCCAGCTAGGCAGCAGCAAATTCATGTGAAACATGAAGACAACCTCAACTATTTTGATCATGTTTGAAATAAGATTGTAGAGCCTCAAAAACACAACACGCTTGTATCATAGTTTCCAATAGTTGTTTTTTGGCACAATGTCTCTAAGTGGTGTTTTTTTGATTGCTATATAGAGCTTGTGGAAGGCAAACAAAGTTGAAAACACAAATGTGATGATGTGTTGGTTATTTTCAGTGCTTGATTTGATAGGGACAACATATGGAATTTCTGGACCAAAAACACAACCGTCATAAACACAAGCATGTTGCTTTCAAGATTTCATGACTCAGAAAAGACTATATATATAAGTGAAAAGACAAAGGGTTGGTGGACACTTGGCTGTGGGCCTTTAATCTTCAACTGTGTTTCCTAAGGCGTGGGAGTTGCCAAAACCTCGTCAGTTGGCTGATGAGTTTTGGCCCCCAATGGAGAAATGACTTCCGTGCTATCAACTGCTCATGGGCTCCTGCATCATCAATAAGTGTGCAGAAAAACTGTCAACGAGTCGACATATCACTATGTGGACCTGGCACTGGATGTGGGTTACCTTCAACCACCAAAACATATCCTTGTGGATCTTCACCCATCTTCTGTCCGAAGTGGTGTGATGTCAGGAAACTTTTCGGCACCAGAATGTCGCTGGGACAATAGAAAAGTTGCCTGATGTCATATTAGAACTGCATGAACTTTGGCATTCCAACTATGAACAAGCTACAAACTTGATTTTGTGAAGGTAAACTGCCACTTTGGGTGGGTTACCTTGGTGGGGTCCCTGCTACCAACCACTAAACCACCACACTTGCACACTGATCGCCTGTCCCAGCTCGTCTTTGCACTCGTTGATTTTTCGATCCAAAGCTACCATCTGGCGCAGGTCGCTGGGCCGCAGGAGGCACCCGGCTACCTACTATCAACTGGATGTTGCTTGAGATATCTTGATGTGGTTTCAACACCAAACTGAAACATCTTAGTCAATCAACCAATTACATATCCATACAACTTTGTGAATCAATTGGTGTCAACCATTGGTCAATACAATTGCGAATAAGTAGAAATGACTAAATCCACCAACCAGAAAGAACACATCTGAATCGAACATGAACCCCCATCGTGATTGTCAGGGATCTGGCGCAGCGCTTTCAGACGCTCCTGATTGTGGATACATAAGCACACCTCTAAGGCACAATGACGCAACAAGCCAAGCAACATAGCCAAAAGACATCACACGCCAAATGAAAATTCATGTTGATGAGTGATACAAGATATCAATATTGATTCCTATGAACGATTTTGCAAATCATGTCAGATAACTTTGCAATGTTAAACCATGCCAAACCATGTTAAATCGCGAACCAAATTCTTGCACAACTCTGTTCCAAACAGGTGGACGCCTGCAGCTTCTCTGGCGTCTCTGCTTGGACGTGGGTCTTCCGGCTCTTTGGCGGAGTAGATGGACCTGAGCGCCGGAAAGCTGCGCACATCTTGGCACCTTCGAAACCAAATCATAGCATCTAAAACGTGGCTCAGAATAACAACACTTGAGCACCTGCCAATGAGAGGAGGGTCAGTTGAATGACACACCATACAACTCCAAAATCACGAAACATGGCTGGCTGATCCCACCAGCACCCTTAGCTGAAACTCCTAATTCCCGCAAGTGACAGGCAGCGTGGTCTGTTGCTTGCATAAAGTGGTCCTTCTACAATAGCATTGAAGGACGTCGCTGTGCAAAACCAAACCGTTTTTGGAAAAAAATCTGTAGAAAAGATAACTCATTGAGACCAAATCTGGAGACTGCCATGTTCAGCAACAGACTTTTTAGTTGGCCCTCTGAATAAGTCCATCTGAAGAAAGAAACTAAAAAACAATGGGATCCAAAACCTTTTGGTCCACCATTTGAGGAGTTTTGGAACCCGGGTGAAGAAGGTAATGGATGCCAATTCATGTAACGGGTAGCCGTGCCCTGAAAACCGACCAACAAATCGCCCGAGAGGCCGTTGTCTAGCAGTTGGGCTTTGGCCGTGTTGACCAAATTTCCGCATTCTTTCAAGTCGAGATTCAACACTTCCTGGAAGGGCGGCTCTTGGGGCAGGCAACTTCTGCAGGTTCATAGTGGTTAATTGCGGTTCATTGCGGTTCATCGTTGTTGGCACGTGTTGATAAACCAAAAACAAACCAACACGAACAAGTATAGCAAAATCGATCGGACCATCCAGGGTTAATAGGGCTAAGAATAGAACCGTCCCTAAAATGGTCAATAATGGATTCTCGATGAAACAATTTCACTCCTTTGCGGGCAATGTTCCCACGGACCACTGTAGGCTCAGACTCATCACGGTCAATAATCTACGATGGCTAGCGAATCTAATAGCTAATGGTGGTCGATGATGGGAAATGATCACTAATGATAGTCTGTTTGTGAACCATGGACAACACCCAATTATTGAGTTGACTCTAATAAGTTATGGTCTCCTGTGAACAAGTTGGCATATCTTCTCAAATACAGAAGAAAACATAGAATATTGGAGCCACACAACTGTTGCACATTAGCGTATTTCCTGACAAACCAACATTCATTTGTTTGACCATTCTCTTCACCGTCATTTACCTGATATTCTACCTGTGCTTGGCACGGGGCGACCAATCATCTGGAAGTTTAGCCAACTTCTATAATACAAACAGGCCAATTCTGGTCAAGTGGTCCATCACATGTGATCGGGAGCACATGGTTGTGGAAATCGCGAAGACATCCCACAAAAGAATCCCCGTTGAAATTTGGGGGAGGGGTTGTGCAGGGGAGGTTTTAGTACAATCAACCCAGCGCACAAGGCAAAACACTAGAAAATCTATGCTCATTAAAGTCAGTCTGCTAGAAAACCCATCTCCCAACCCTAAAACGGAACATCATAATCACTAGAAAATGCAAAGCATGGTCACTGAAAAGATCTTAAAATGTAGTTTGCATAGCTACTTAATTTTCCAGAATCGTTTTATAGCACTGCATTTGCCGTGTTCCATGAAGCTGCCTCCATTTCCAAATGTGTTTTTCTAGTGAATGCTCTCGCCAGGAACGGTGGTTTTGCTTATGGTACCGCAATTTCCTGGGATGACCTCTGAATCTTTCCATCCCACCGAAATGGTGTTTTTGCTTATGGTACCGCAATTTCCTGGGATGACCTCTGAATCTTTCCATCCCACCGAAATGGTGTTTTTGCTTATGGTACCGCAATTTCCTGACCCTTCAAATGTGACATCTGTCACATCTATCCAGAAATGGTGTTTTTGCTTCTGGTGACGCAATTTCCTGGGATGACCTCTGAACCTTTCCATTGAACCTATCCAGAAACGGTGTTTTCGCTTATGGTAACCCAATTTCCTGGGATGACCTCTGAATCTTTCCATTGAACCCATCCAGAAATGGTGTTGTTGCTTATGGTACCGCAATTTCCTGGGATGACCTCTGAACCTTTCCATTTAACCAGAAATGGTGTTTTTGCTTATGGTACCGCAATTTCCTGACCCTTCAAATGTGACATCTGTCACATCTATCCAGGAATGGTGTTTTTGCTTCTGGTGCCGCAATTTCCTGGGGTGACCTCTGAACCTTTCCATTGAACCTATCCAGAAACGGTGTTTTCGCTTATGGTAACCCAATTTCCTGGGATGACCTCTGAATCTTTCCATTGAACCCATCCAGAAATGGTGTTTTTGCTTATGGTACCGCAATTTCCTGGGATGACCTCTGAACCTTTCCATTGAACCAGAAATGGTGTTTTTGCTTATGGTACCGCAATTTCCTGGGATGACCTCTGAACCTTTCCATTGAACCAGAAATGGTGTTTTTGCTTATGGTACCGCAATTTCCTGGGATGACCTCTGAACCTTTCCATTGAACCCTTCAGATGTAGCAGATAAATGGTGTTTTTGCTTTTGGTACCGCAATCTGCTGGGATGACCTCTGAACCTTTCCATTGAACCCTATCCAGAAATGGTGTTTTTGCTTGTGGTACCGCGATGACTTCTGAACCTTTCCATGGAACCCACATCTATCCAGAAATGGTAATTTTGCTTATGGTACCGCAATTTCCTGGGATGACCTCTGAACCTTTCCATTGAACCCTTCAGATGTGACAGATCTATCCAGAAATGGTGTTTTTGCTTATGGTACCGCAATTTCCTGGGGTGACCTCTGAACCTTTCCATTGAACCCTTCAGATGTGACATCTGTCACATCTATCCAGAAATGGTGTTTTTGCTTATGGTACCGCAATTTCCTGGAATGACCTCTGAACCTTTCCATTGAACCAGAAATGGTGTTTTTGCTTATGGTACCGCAATTT
The DNA here is from genome assembly GCA_009767595.1 of Symbiodinium kawagutii. Lineage (NCBI taxonomy): Eukaryota > Dinophyceae > Suessiales > Symbiodiniaceae > Symbiodinium > Symbiodinium kawagutii. The sequence goes on along the minus strand of VSDK01017154.1, from coordinate 98,646 downwards.
CCTGGGATGACATCTGAACCTTTCCATTGAACCCTTCAGCACATCTATCCAGAAATGGTGTTTTTGCTTATGGTACCGCATTTCCTGGGATGACCAAACTGACACTAAATGACGCTAATTGACATTCAATTTTGACATTTTTGGCTGGGAAAAAGTGACGGGTTGTGGGGGTTCATGCAATAGTTGGGTAGGAAATGCATTTTATAGTGACGTAAGGTGGCCTCTTCATTTTACAGCGTGCATTCAATGGAGGGGCAGAGCTTAGGCACACTAAAATGGCTAGGCATTTTGCTTCTAGCGCAGCTTTAAAGCGATTGTTGGTGTCTTGGAGAGTTTTGCTGTCGGTGTCTTGCTTTGCGTCTTTGTTGCGCTGCGCTCCTAATTGACAGTACTTGACACAAAATGGCATTACTTGACACTACTTGGCACTAATTCAAACTAATTGCCCCTAAATGACACGAAATTGCACAAGCTGACACTAAATAACGCTAATTGACCCTCATATGCTACTATGTTTTGCTGGGAAAGCATGACACCGCTGTAACATCACTGCAACATCGCCGGCACAATGCAAATACCACCACAAAAAATCTCAAGCACGGACAAGCATTGGACACGAGGCCCCTGGTTCCAAAAAAACTGAGACAAACAAGAAAATTGTATGGTTCCACAAGCGGTTTACGATTTGAAGCTGGTAATAACACCTGCAAAATATATTTGGAGCATTGCATTCGCGAAAACTTCCACACAATGGACACTGTTCGACGGCAAGGGAGGACCCCGCACTGATCTCTTGCCATGCCCGTTGATATGCGCGAAAATTCCATTGACGCAATGCCCAATAGAACACTAATTTCCCACCCGTGCCAGACAGCTTGATGGCGATTTTAACATCCTTCTGACATACAGGAACACAAAAGAGTCTAAAGGAAATCTGCTCCCTAAAGGGAACATTTGTAGAGAAATTGGCAAGAGGATACCAACTCACTATAAAATGTATGATGGTTTTTTGATGATGCCATGTTCACTCACAAGATGCTTGCTATAAAATGCATACAGATTTTAACTTGGATCTTGCGTATGCGACAGAAGCCGCTGCTATAAAAAGCTGTCTTAGAAATAACCGACTGCTTCCAAACAGTTTTTTGACATATTCTGGGGGTCCAACCCCAATTTTTCACTATAGAATAGCACTGAATCAAGCCTTATAGCCTATAGCGGAAACAAGTCCTAGCATTTTACAGTGACAATTTCAACCAGGATACAAAAAAAGGTCGATTAATGTATCCGCCTATGCTACGCCCGAAATTAGCTCTACAAAGCACAGGTGACAAAGCAATGCGAATCTCTGGGCATTCCATACCATTCCATCGCCATCCTCACCAAAACCAGGTTGCAGGTAGCTGCCCAAGAAGGAATAAGAAGGCACAATCACAATTCCGCGAGAGTTTTGAACCCTGCTTGCATGCATAGCACGAACTAGCTGGGCACGCAAACATGGGGAACCACTCACCCAATCACTATGACCAAACATAAGCCATCATGGATGGACAGTGCCTTGGTGACACTTTCGGCAACAAATATCATCTAGAATTGCACAACTGGGCGTCGCACTAAAACTTGATGGGTCCACTATGGTCCAATGTGTCCCATACCAAAACGGTGAGTTCTGGTTGGAAAGTACCACCATTCGTTGAGATGCCCAAATTCCTGTGGATCCACCCCTGACACCCGTCCTCCTTTTCGGCTTCCTCCTTCGCTGCTTGAAGTGTGAGCTCTTCCACCTTCTTCTTCTTCGCCTTTCCAACCAGCTGTGCTCCCAGGGTTCAACCTTTGTGGGGAACTATTGTAGGTTTACAAAGATGGCTAGCGATGGCTATGAAATTTTGCGATACGTTGCGATGATTGACTATGGCTAGTGATGGCTATGACATTGTGGTTCATCTTTGTTGGCACGGGTTCATCAAGAACAAACCACTACGAACAAGTATAGCAAAATCGATCGGACCATCCAGGGTTGATAGGGCTAAGAATAGAACTGTCCCTAAAATGGCTGATAATGGATCCTCGATGAAACAGTTTCGCTCCTTTGCGGGCAATGTTATCACGGACCACTGTAGGCTCAGACTCATCTGGTTAACAATTAACGATGGCTAGCGAATGCAATAGCTAATGGTGGTCAGTGACGGAGAATGATGACTAATGATAGTCGATGAATAGTTATGTCAACATGATTTGCAGGAAGAACGGATGAAGACCGTGAAGAGTGGCCACAGTCACATATGGTTCATGGTGGTCGAACAATGTTGGTCAAGGATAGCTACTGATTCTCGGCGATGGCCAACGATGTTGTTTCATAAAAAAAACAAGCTTGATATGCACAGGTAATATATCAGATTCGTCGGCCGCTAGATTTCACACTCTGACTGCAGATTGTCACAGCTGGCGAAGGCTAGGCAAGGGCTTTGTACGAAACAAGGCAAACAAAAAGAATGCCAACTAGGGCCAACTATCATTTTTGGCGTCGTTCTTTGCAAAAATCATGTTTGAGGGGGCAAGCCCCGGCGAATCACTCAACTAACAAATGCAAGTAGAGAATGAGGCCTCAAACAGAATTGAAACGCAAATTTGATTCTGACAAGTAAATCAGCCAGGAACCCTGGTTCGCAGCTTGGCGCCTCCTCCCGCACTTGACATGGAAGCAAAGGAGCCTCCTGACAGCAGGTTCCAAATGGTTCATAACAACAATGATTGCGAATGACCATTGTTTGACCATCATGAATATCAATCATAAAAATTCGGGATTGACAAGAATCATTGTCACCATGATGGTATGCAATTGAGGGTAAGAGGGCGACGATAACGAACGAGAATGGGAGAAAACATTCAACCATCAAAATACTTGAACCAGTTGATCGCGCTTTTCAAACCTTTCAGCCTTGGAAAAAGAAATCTATAAAAATTTCACCTGACATTCAAGACATCTTCTCATTGCAACATTGAAAACAGGTGACATGTCATCTGGACTCCCAAGTCTCGGAGTCCAAACCACACTTTGCTCATGGCTTGGGGAAGTCAACAAACCCGGCAACACAGACTTACAACTCATCATTTTCTGCGTCAAGAAATCGGATACTTACAAAGAACACATCTGAATCGAACATGAACCCCCATCGTTTGTGATTGTCAGGGATTTGGCACAGCACTTTCAGATGCTCTTGATTGTGGATACATAAGCACACCTCTAAGGCACAATGACGCAACAACCCAAGCGACATAGCCAAAAGACATCACACGCCAAATGAAAATTCATGTTGATGAGTGATACCATATTTAATATATATGTAAATATGTATGTATACAAACATATTTTGATTTTAAATATTAAAAAAAATATATATATATATACATACTATATATTATACACATTAAATATATTATCAATATTATATACGGTGCAGAAATTCCAAAACCATTCAGATGGTGCAGCTACAGCCTGGTTATGGGAGATCCAGCAATTGATAAATCCCCCATATTTCAATGGGACAGCACCAGCTACGTCAACCCCCGGGTTTGCAGCAACACCACTGGATCTGCCATGGATACTGGCGCCAGGCGCTACCAGGTGCCCCGACGCTCAACAAGGACACGTCGCGCTGCGCCGTGCGGAGAAGCTGGCCCTGAAGCCCGTGATGGATGAACCTATGGTACTGCCTATGGGTTCCAAGGATCAATGTATAGGTCGCACATGGTACTACTATAGTTGTACTGGAAGCTGTACTATACAGAAATAATTGATTCAATCTACTTGTTCAATTTTCCATAGTAGAATTATATTGAACTAAAGAATATATATGAGTATATGCTATACTTCAACTTAGAATAACTATATTTGAATAGTTCTTCCAAAATAGTACTACCTATAGTACATCCAATGGAACAACAATTGATCAACGGTATGGGCAATGAACGTTCTTCAACTATAACAGCAATTACAGTGTCACTCTAGGCTAGTACTGTTACCCATATTTCACGCACCGATCGGCCAAACTTAGCCTGTCCATGGTGAATTCCAGCGAGAAATTAAGAGATAGGAACCAACAATCATAGCTGGGATATACTATCAAAACATCATAATGAGGGATAAATAAACAGAACGGGAGTCCCTCATTATCTACTTTTCTAAATATTCTCATAATATTGTGTTTTCCTGTGAAAAATCATGGAAAAAGGGGGCTGCCAGAGACTCCCGTTCTGTACATAAACAAATATATTTGCATCAAACTGTGCATCTGCATTTGTCATTTGAAATGATATATGCGCGCAGGCTGGATTTTCTTTAAGGGGATGAACAAGCTGCAATTGAAGCGAACCAGCGGGCGCGCAATGCCATTTTCAACTACCTGAATGGTGAACTTAGAAGCCAGCCAACGCAAACCAATTTTGATGGGGATTGCTCACCTTCAGCTCCTAGGTCATTACGCTTTCCCTATGCAACCCAGGCGCCTGTTTCCTGGCACGCGCTCTGTTGAGGTCCAAGGACTGGCACGGCACGACCACAAAGTGACAACTGAAGTCGACCAGTGCAAAAAATGTTAACCGCGGTCAAGTTCAATTTGCGTTTCGTGATGGTGACCCAATGGTTGAAACATGGCTGCCGGATAGGCACAAAGAAAAATAGATCGATAATAAATTGAAAAGGGAAACCAACCAACCAACAAACAAACAAACAACCAACCAACCAACCAAACAAAATTAAACAAAACAAAGGATGGTGTACACAACCATATTTAAACACATCCCCACGGTTTGTTTTGATTTCAACAATGTAAACCGCTCCTGCCTCGTCAACTTTGAACGGCACCAAGGAAAACTGCAGGCAGGGCGCAAGCATGTCGTGTACCCACTGTTGGGCACATGTGCCGTGGACCTGTCTTAGACCTCGGCATACCTTTGAGATCTTTAGAGATGATAGAACCATCTCCGTGGGCCATTCGACTAACAGAACCGGTCTTTTCCAAAATGCATGACATAGAGGCCTCGTCATCCCAGACCGTTGGCTGACGTCCGCGAAAGCGCTCGAACGAGATCCGAGTGGAGAGGTCCTGCCCGATCAGCACATGCTTAACGTTGGTTCGTGGCTAGTGGTTGATTCTGCCAGGGCCCTCTGTGAACATCAGCCCCCGTGAGGCCGGTTCCTAGGTCATCTGGAAAAAACGGTCCAAAACCCATTGCATACCTCAAATTTATGTGTGTCTTTTGGCCGTATCTGTGTCCGCGAAAATTACCTAAAGTCCCTTGTCATGAATGAGCATTGTTAGGAACAATCTGAAATGCACTGCAACCATCTGCAACGGTCTTGACTGCCTGGGTGGGAACAGGAACTACTACCACCAGTGGAGCCGATCATGTGCCAAATGCGAGCGCATTGGCCAAAAGTAACACTTTTTCGGATCAAGGCCATGTGACGTCTAGAAACCCATCAAGGAAAGGAAACAGGGCACAGTCCCACGTCATCCCGCTTCAACTGGCCTTTTACCTGCATCTGAACAATGTCAGGAAAACCATTCAAAATCCCATGTCGTCTGACGACGTGTTGTTGAGTTTGGCGGGCCCTAAAGTCCCATGTCATGTGGTTCTCTCAAATGCACGGGTGCCCTTGCAGGTCCCATGTCACTGGCCCCCAGTACAATGGTTGATTAATGTTTCATTGTTGCTTGCCGTGTAGCACAGCTGATCCTTAATACTTAATCCAGAGCGGTGGTCACACCATTCCCAAGGTACAGCAGCCAAGTGAACCCAGCCTTCAGCTGGACCAAGTCCAGCCCCTGGAATTGGTCTTTAAAGCATGGAGTGTGCTCTGGCCTTGCCATGGGGGAACCGGAAACCGAACCGGAAAGATAGGAGCCACTTGATTGGGAACCGAACCGGCAACCAAAAATTAGATGTAGAAACCCAACCGTTGGGAAATCAAACCGGAAATAGAAAATAGGGGAACCGGTCACGAAGCGGGTTAGGAAAAAGCAGTCCCAATTTAACTCTTATTCGCTTTTTGCAGGTCCTACACCTTTGCTGGCTATTATTCCTCAATCAAACACCTTTTTGCAACCTGCATTTTGACGTCAACTGAACCGATTTCACGATCGGAACTGAGTGGCCGACGCGCTGCCGCCATGGCACTTTCTCATCAAGTCCTGGCCAGGATTGCAACACCCTCAACCTATGTACTTATGCATCAAATGCACAAATTTCAATATTTTCAGGCTTGCACATGAAGTTTTGGCAAATATAGGAACCTATTCGTGTGTGTGTGTGTGTTTGTGTTTGTGCTTATGTACATGTGTGCATACATGTCTGCATGTAGCCGCGTGGCGCACAAAAGAATGTGTTTAAGTATTTATTATGTTTACTTGAAAATTCTACAAGTGAGTAAAAATAAAAATCATATAACATGAATAAATGAATGGTCATGAGTCATGCTGATTCATTCTTTGTGTTTATCTACTCATGTCTCTTCTTTGATTTGTTTTTTTTCCTTTTTGGTTTCCTTGAATCGCTGTCAATCATGTACACATACTAATATGCATACGCAAATAACAAATATGTTAGGCATTGTGAATATGAATGTGTATATTGTGCTGCCTGGCCTTGAAGCACCATTCGAAGCAAGCCATCGCCATGGCTTGCCCCAAGTTACACAAATGCAGCTCACGTATGGTACCCATATGATCTGATGATTGCGTCGTGTAATCCGACAATGCTGCATGATTTTTAATTATGCTTCATAGCAGTAGTCATACAGACTCGTGTTATTGACGCTGATCGCCAAAAATGCCACAATCATCCACCACGACGAACTGCCAGTCCATAATACCATCAAATGATCATCCGGCTTTCAAATACTGGTTTACAATCAATTTGCAAAGAAAAGGTGAACATTTTCTGTGGGTTTACCCTTGATCAATATGGCTTGTCACTATGCTTCTCGTTTACCTGATTTGACGATTGAACCCTTGAGCCCAGTTTGGATAAGCAACCTCAACGCAGTGTCCCACAAGCAATCGTTGATTCGCGGTTGCACTGTTCATGACTTTAGTGTGCACGACTCCCTGGCAAATAGCCCTGGAAGTGAAGAATCCACCATTTGTTATAGCTGGTTTACCTACTAGAACTGGCAATTTTGAGATTCCAGGTAAACTTGCCAAAGTGAATCACCGATTGGTCAACATCAACTACCCATCAAAGGCGGTTGATGATGGGTACTTCCAGGTGATTGCAGCAAAAAAAGAAGGTTGGGAGATGCAGCTCATACTAAGCCTCCTTTTACATTGAGCTGCTTGAATTGGGGGCAGTTTAAATATAGAACACCATTGGCTATACCAAATCACGATAAATTGTAAGCCATAATTGGAAGTGCCAAGCCACGAAGCTTGATCCATTTAGCTCGGTGGCTCCGGCTGCACAAGCAATCGAAACCACTGGCTTGGCTCATGCACTTGGTGTCTTTCAGATCCCTTGTTGAATCTGTATATGTCAGTGGATCTACGAATTCATGTGCATATGCGTCCATATCCATCATGGCCACGTCATCAAAAATACCCAGTAAATTCATCTAATCCCAAAAACATGTTTTTTCAAAATTGCTACAACCCAAGCCCCAAACATTTTTAAGCACCAATATGGACCTCTCTCGGGACACGGGAATATCGTCCACCGCCAGGCAGCGAAACATGCTTTTGAAGCCCAACGCTCAGCTCGTCGGCGCCAAAAAAACCTGGAGCCGTTGCCACGGTCCACTCCGCAACCGAAAACCTTCGCCCAAATGGTGCCTAATAGTTGGAAAGCAGTTGTGAACCACTGCAATTGCAATTATCGAGCGTTGTAACATTAGCAACCACATTCCAAATTACATTATGACACGTCAAACCTTCAGCAAAAAAGGATCAGTAGCGGCGAACAGTGGTCAATAGCCACCTTCATAGTGAACACATCAGTAAAATACATCATTTTCCAAAGGGCGGCTTGGCTATACCAAATCACGATAACTTGATCCATTTAGCTCGGTGGCTTCGGCTGCACAAGCAATCGAAACCACTGGCTTGGCTCATGCACTTGGTGTCGTTCAGATCCTCTGCTCAAGCTGTATCAGAGGTCCATCCAAGAACAAGGAACAGGCTGAAACTATCCTGGTTTCCGGAAAGTTACTATTTTTGAGGGAAATTCCGGGGTAGCATCACATTTTGGAGGTATAGCCATTTGGTAGTGTGTCAAACTCCACCCCTGGTGAACAATCTTGAAAATATTTGAATGGTTGGAACCCAAGTTCGATGAATTACCTCCAAATAATCATTGCTTTTAGGAAACCACCATTGACGGATAACCCCATGGTCTCATCCGGAATATTGATATTACTACTACTATTGCTACTGCTGCTACTATTACTGCTACATACTGCTACTACTCCTGCTGGTACCACTACTACTATTAATGGTTCTCATCCCCATCCCTCTCTATGCACAATCAATCAACAGCTATAAGCACCCAGGCAACGTCCTCACTCCATCCAGATCAGCTTCTTCGGATGTGGCGCTGGACTGGGGCGGGGCTGCTCGCTGTATCAGTTGCTGATTGCGCAGTCGGAAAGCCGCCTCACTTATGAGTTGGTTTAGTGCCCTTGGCTACGCTCAATGATGGTCAATCAGGAATTTCAGCAACAAGAACTAACAGGAATGTACACATGTCTGCTGCTTAACAAACCACTGAAGTCACTAACCTATACTAGTATTCAAGTATATCTACCATAGCTCGTAGTTGTCCTACTTTGAAACCAGAAAACTGGAGTGGCGCCGATATGTACACATCAAATAGCAGCTGATGGCTGATATGCTTTTTGTATTGCTTGGTGCTGGTCCAGAATCATCTTTATATCATGCATGGTATGAAAAAGTAAAAATAACTCATCAACTGAAAACAATGAGGATTGTACATGGATCGTGGCACCCTCCGAGTGAGGGGTCTCTAAAATAGAACCTAAGTGGCTCGCGGTGGTTGTCAGGCTACGCAGTTGTGGCCTGCCAATGAATGTACTTAATGCTTTCAACTGGCAGGGTCCCTCCCAAGTATTACTTGATGCAGCATTTTGTTGCACATCTCATCGTTATCCAACATAATGCATGTTCAGCAAGCGCGTGTGCACTTTAATTGCTAACAACTCGAAAGCAGAGACCAAAGACAAACCAACGTTTCCGTGCAACAATTTAGTAAAGTAACACTCCCAAAAATGCCGCTTCAATGCAAAAGCTGCCAAGAATTCCCAATCCCATGCGCTGCCAAATGGTGAAGATTCGTGGTGGACGATTCATTTTTTCAACGAGTAATGATATCTCTAAAACACAGCAGTTGATACCTTGAATGAAGATCCTCCAGTAAAACAGCAGCTGGACTCTCCCACAGCAGGAGAGCACCAATAGAAAACAACCACTTTCCGCCTGTTCCCTTTCGGAGATGTGTCTCCGGATTCTGAAGCCATTTACCAACCATCTACCAACCATTAGCCAAACATTAAACAATCATTAAGCAACCATTAACCAATTTCTGGGTCGATCTCCCAGGTGGGACCCGGGAGCTCCCGGTCCTCCATCACCGCATTGATGTCTGACCAGATCTGGCGAGCAGTTGGGTGGCCCATGGTGACCGGGTCATAGCCTGGTGACCTAGTGACTCATGGTGAGTGATGCCCATGATGGTTATATAGGATAGTCATATAAGATATAATGCTAATGATGACTATCCCCTATATAAATAGGGCTTATTAGCATTGATGGCCATCAATGGTTAGTGACATGCTAATGAAGGCTAAAAAGAAATTGTTCGTAGCTTTCTTGGCAGAATACATCAAGCCCCATCCAGGATTCTTGCTCATGGAGAGCCAACTGGGGTGGTTCACTCCTGTCCAAAACGCTGCCTGCAAGTCAGGGTCTAAGGGGAAAGGACCACTCGGTACTTGGCTCGTAGATCCTTGGCGGACATGATGAGGAGATGACCCACAAAGGAGGGGAAGTGTCATGAACATACCAGTAAGGTGGGATAAGACCAACCAAGAAGGGAGAGGTTGAACCAAGAGTTGGGGAGTATCATCAACTAATAAACTTATGATAGGGCATCCACGGCATGAGCAACATCAGTAAACACTTGAGTATTTCTGCAACCAATGTTGTTCGCAGTTGCTTGCTACTCGTGGGGCAGTCAATGGCCTGTTGATGGTGTCTTCAGTAAACCCATAGCACATCTCTGATCCAATGCGGCCCCTGCACATAGACTTCCGAAACGGACAACTGTTGCTTGGTCCCCTGGAGAGCCGTGCTGCAGTCGACACCTCCACCTATCAGCAAACTCAGATCTTTCATGATCAGCGCTAGCGACTCCAACACGCCAAGTGACAGCCCTTCAGGCAGACCTTGCTCCAAGGACCCCAAGGGCTTCCTGTGGCATGGTCCTGGGGCAGTTTCCAGGCCAGCGAAACATAATGATGACGGTCAAGGGTGATCAAGGGTGGTTGATAAGGATTTAATTGTGCTTAAATGTGCTAAATAACAGTCGTTACTACTGGTGAATCATGTTTACGGTCAGAACGCTTAGTGATGGTTAGGGGTCGATAATGGTCGATAGTCATGGTTGATAATGCTTATTGATGATAAATGGCCGTTGATTCTGATGGTTCATGGTGGTAATGGTCAAGTGGTTGATGATGTGTAATAGCTATAATGGTGAATGCTGCTGACCTCGTCAGCCATGGTCGTTATTGTCAGTAATGAATGGTGATGTCCAGTCATGTTCAAGAAATGAGGGTTTCTCAGAATAGGGGTACCCCAAAATGGATAGTTTAGTACTATAAATGGTTAATAACTAGATGATTTGGGGGTACCCCTATTTTGAGAAACACCCAAATGTTTCCTGATGATTGGTGGCATGGGGTGCCGCAACCAATGATAACCGCCTGTCAAGGATTGCTTCTACTGCTTGTAAAATAGGTACCGGTCGCCATCGTGAGTCAAATCCGCAACAAATCCGAAACAACCTGGACCAAAGAACTGCTTTCACAAGCGCTCAATTCATGTTCGGAAAGCAACTGTTCATGGGATGCCTATTGACGTGGTTGGCATCAATGGCTGCAGCTGTTCCTACCTTGACTGCCTCTCGCAGCAATCACTTGGTGTGTTCTTGGCGGTTTGGGGGTATCTGCATACACGCAAACAAACTAGTATACATCACCAAACCAAATGGAAAAATACATAACTTAAAATTATACAATATATAGCTAGCACAATAATAGCCATCCCCCATGTTCTACGATCGAACATTTTTGCTTCCTATCTAACACTTTGGCAAAATTGACCAGCAAGAACGGATCGTCTTCAATACTCCCAGATCTACACCACCAAGGTCTCTTGTCACTAAGGATTGAGTTGTGTACCTGCAGGCACAGCAAACAAAGGTCTAAAATCTGTCATTCTTTTGCAAGGGTTGGAAATGTCCAGGATATGGGCATGGGTCAAAACCCTCTGCCCATGGTGAGCATCCCAGGTGCGTATAACATATGGTCTTTATGATGCCACGGTCTTCCCACTCAACATGATCGAAATTGATCCAAACAAGTTGCTGATTTTCGTTCTCCGTTTTCCACGGGAAACCTTCCCAAGTTGGGGACTTTACATTGAAACAAGCGCTGACCTTGCGGCACGATGACCCTGCGCTGAGAGCGCAACAGTTACATGAGGCCCCCACAGAAGAGGATGGACTCCACACTCAAGCCGTGTGTTTTCTCCACCTTCCGCAGCAACGCCGCTCAAGTCAAGTTTGCTAGGATTTCCCTCACGATAATTCGTATTTTGATCTGTGTTATTGTTGATATCTTGAAAATATAGCTGTGGTAGGAAATATTGTTGTATCAACAGTAACGTCCAAATATTCTTAATTGAGAATTAGGAACCGGGAAAGTGTGAAGTGTAAGAAAAGGCCTTGCTGATGCATGACAACCACTTGGCAGGGCTACCAACTAATGATCTAATGATAGTGTGTATCTCAAGAACGACACTTCGAAAAAAAGATCTGCAAATATCACCACCGGCCTTTTAAAGTTGCTACAATTTCTTCCAAAATCATGATAGTAGAGCCAAGTAATGCTGAGCAGGTCTTGTTCTAAAACGTTCGCGCTATTAGGCCCTGAGAACCTTGGTGACTGAACAGCCCGGTGGCAGCCGCCCCCCCATCTCCAACCGTCCAAATGCAGTCCAAGTAAATCAGAGCTTGCTCCAGGCAGACCAGAGATGCAGCCTTGGGTGGGAAGTGATGTTTTTGGTTTTGTGAAACAGGTGTCCTGTTGGATTAGCATGATGATGACGATGATGATGATGACGACGACGATGATGATGACGACGACGATGATGATGACGACGACGATGATGCATGACAACCATGATCATGATAACTGATAACCATCATCCATCCTGGTGACTAAGATCATTGAGTATGGTTTTAGCTTCGTGTAACAATCATGAAAACAAGGACGAAAACAATGCTACGAAAAATCATCACACTGATCACAGAATCATAATGCCAGTGGTGTAGCGAAAATAGAAATAATGATTAGGCCATCGACTCGAGGGCACCCTTCATTGTGCAGGCATAGGCATGTTGGCTTTGGATTGGGGCAGGCTGGGTTACATTTGCGCGTGTGCAAATATACATCCACTTGAATGGGTTGACCTATCTAGTGCACCTATCTAAGAAGGGTTCCACAATGTCGTGCAACCAAAACCAACCAAAACCATCCAAAACCAGGATCCATGCCCAAATTTACCACATTCGGAAACAAAACCATTCCAAACGGGTAAGCTTGGGCACAGTCCGCGGGATTCAGTGGGTTTACATATAGGGAATCCAGAGCTGGAGATTGTTCACCAGAGCCACGAAATGGTGATACTTTCCCATCATGTTGATTGGCTAAGAAGCCTACTTGATATCTGAAGACCTTGCAGTCCCGACTCCTGGTCCCACTAGCAAAATGGAGAATTTTAAGAAAAAAGAACGCCAAGGTAAAATCACCTGTGTGAATGAATCAATCTAATCACCTGTGTGAATTAATCACCTTGCTGGGACTTGACGCCTCCCTTGTTGTCACACCAAGTCGCCATCGGCTGATGGTGTGGGAGGCGGCTGCACCCTTGAGCCGCTAAGTGCAAAGGTTGAGGTGCCACCTGAATGCCTTGATCGCAAATGAGCAGGTTGTATTAGTCTCCATGAAAATTGAGGGTCATTCATGGTTCCAATTCATAGAGCAAAAGGATACGACGGTTTCCCACGTTGTGAACTTTGCTTTGCACTGGAAAAGTGTGAGTTGAAGGCTGCCAAGTTGAAGGTAGAAAGTGCACATGTCGAACTTATCCAGACGGCGAGCAGTGAAGTAGCAATGAAAGTTGTCTGACTGCGTGGAAGGTTCTTTGAATGAGCACTTCAAAATTCCCAGCGAATCTAAGGACATGGGAAACATCCACAGCTCTCTGCAAAATGTCTTCGAGATTGCACAGCTCACAGCTTTTTTCGCATGCAGACTGGCCGCGCCTCGGATTTGTTTCCAGTGCTTTGGATTGACACGTTCCAAGAGACAGCCTGATGTGGTGCCTGCTGGGACTTCAGAAACCATTTGAAGGAAACCTATGATTAATTCGCGGAAGTTAATTAAACCATTTGAATTGCCAAACCTTAGAACCCAGTAGCAACACTCAAAGCATGCCAAGTGGCACATATCTGAGACCTGGATTGCGGGCAGTTTGTCTAGTCGCTGCTGCCGCTGCTCCTGCTATGGCTTTATTCATCCATCATTATTTGTCCAAGTTAATGGTTCCACGTGTTGCATTAGATGTGGCAAGTTAGATTACCCACAGATATATAATCGCTACTAGCCATGATGAATACTCATGGAACATCTTCTTTAACGATAAGTTATCAACCATCACTTAAACATGTCAAACTAACCTCATCAATCAGTTCTCTAAGCATTTACCAGCATTGGCGCTCACTTTGAAACCTTCTCCCTCAAGGCCAGCGCTGATGACTTTAGGCGCGGAGGAGTGAGTTATGGAATTCAGATGATTTCCATTGATAATCATGGATATGTAGACATAATTAGACATATATATATATATATATATATGTGTGTGTGTGTATGGTTTGGAAATATAAATAAAAAATAACATTGCACTATCTATGCAACTATATAAGATCGGATTTGATTTGTATACAGTACAATAATTAGTTTTAACTATATTTGATGATTTAGGCGCATATTTATTTGTACGTGTGTATATATGTATATGATCAGATCGACAGATGGGTAGAAAGAGAAATTACACTACATGAGTTGATATTGACTCTGAGCATCATGACAGTCCCTCCGGGCAGCTCGCGCAATTTCAACTCCGGAGAGTTGCACACCCACAAGCGAACCCTGCGCTCATCGCCACTGCCAAAGTTTCCTGTGGACGCATTGGGAACACAACATCAAATCGTGCCTGTGAATGAAATTTGGAACCTGGAAAATGGATTCCCAAACATGACCTACACCAAATTGACCGTGAAAGTAAGCAAATGTTTGGATCTGGTCTGTTTTTGCACTCCGAGCTACGTGAAGCCGCCGTAGCAGCAGTCGTTTGCCAGGTCCTCACGCCACAGCTATAGAAGCAAGCAGCATGTGGATGGACAACCCAACAGCACATACCATAGATTATGATTATGATTTGCGGACGAAACTGAATAGGTTTTGATGTTGGTTTTGGGCAAGCCCAGATCCGCTTCCTATCCTTTTCGGTGTTTTACTTGGCCACTTAGCCTGAGAACCACTGCAGTGTTGCAGGGATGACACAGCACAAATCAACTGCGCTTACTCTGCCAGCCTTTTCAATGTTCAAAAATGCCCATTGCTTTTCATGGTAGCTCAGAGCCTGGCTGGCTTGAGGAAAGAAAAGAAGAACAATTGCTTGATGCAGGGGTGATCAACTGTTTACTTGCGGCTGAAAAAACCTCCTGTGAAAGGCCTCGAAAATGTGCCCACAGCCACCAGCAAAAGTCGGCAAAACGGTGACTCTTGGAGGCTTGGCCGAGAAGGTCAGGGAACTGGCTGGACAAAGCATTGAACAAGCAGATGAAAAGATCTGCCAAGGAGACTGAAAACCTTGGAGGAGGTCATTCTAGCAAGGCTACAGCAGCTAGAGAAAAAAAAGAAGGAACCAGAAGAGGAAAACAGGGCGACACGCCCTCGTCGAAGGAGAGGAAGGGATCCCAGTGAAAGGGACTACAAAGAAGAAAGACCTCTAGCAAGGAGCTCAGGTAAAAAACCTTATCCTGCGAGCAAAGGCGGGAAAAGAAAGAGAAGGAAAACTCGCCGAAAATGGAGGGCACAAACCCAAAAAGGGTTGAGAGACAAGAGCAAGAAGAAGTTCCTGATCTTGATCCGGACAACGAACCGGAAGAGGACTCTCACGAGCCTGAGGAGGAAGAGATCCAAATGGACGGCCCACAAGTTCCAGACATGGAACTGAAGAGAAGCTCGGCCAACTGGCGCGAGCAGCGCGACACACCAGGAAGCTGGTGGAGCAAGACCAGCTGGGAAGGCTGGCAAACCCCGTCTAGCTGCTGGTACGGCTGGAGCGGCTGGAATTATGGCAATTGGTACAATTGGCCGGAGGAAAAAATCGTACTGGAAAAGGTAAATCCAAGCCCAAGAAAAAAAAATGATGGAAAACCTAAGAAGAAGAACGCTGCGCCTTGGAGAAAAGGCTGGAAGCGAAAGGTGTGGTTGGTACACTTACAAATGAGCAGGGATGTGAAAATTTACACCAAAAGCCAAAGCGAAGGCCGAGGCGGGGCCGACGCCCAGGCCAGAAGAAAGAAGAAATGGCGTTGACCGAGATGAACGAATTACTCTGCGCCATGGTGCGGGCGCGGATGGCAACGGCAGGGACGACAGCTGACCCTCTGGAAGGCTGCGTAAGGTCAGGCGCTCAGGAAAACAAAGGATTGACCGGGGCAGTACACACATTGCTGAAACCACCTGAGATTTGGAAACCCGAATCTCAGGAGGAAAAGCATGCCGCTTGGCAGGAATTTAACATCCCGCTGACGGCATGCCACCTGGTTGGCATTGGATGAAGATTTCCCAAATTAATTTCCATCACCTGGAAGCGAAGTACGGAAATCCTGTGAACATGGAAAAATGACAGAAGAGACAGGAAAGCGAAGCACTTTGCTTTACGCAATCCTCACCAGTCTTGCGCGGAAGACCGCAGAAGATTCTCAAGGCCGCGACGCCTGGGAAAGGCTTCGAATGCTACAGAAGGTTGGCCGAACAGGCCACGCACCAACTGAGAGCAAGAGCGTTCGCACTGCTGCAAACGATTCTTCAGGACAGCTTTTCAAAGATGGCTACCATCACAGAGAATCTCCTAAGTTTGGGCGGCCTTGTCAAAGAATATGAGGCGGCCATCAATGGAAAGCGAGTCCACAACGATATCCTGGCGGGTATCTTGCTGAAGAATTCTACAGGGCAGCTTAGGAAGTGGCTACTGGTGAATTTGAAAGAGAGCACCGCGTACTCTACGGTATGCGAGGCCATCAAAGGCTGGGACACGCAGACCTAAAAGTGGTCAGAAACCAACAGCTATTACCACAAGCACGGTGACAGCATGTCAAATGAAGAAGCGCTACCAATGGACGTCGTCTGCGTGAAGAAATGGTGGGGGAAAGAAAAGCAAAGGAAAACGCAAAGATGCAAAAGGAAAAGGAAAAGGCCGAAGCTGGAACGACTACGCGCCCAGCAAGGACAAAAAGGTAAAAGTAAAGGAGACCCTTCGCAAAAGAGTAAAGCGAAAGGACAAGGAAAGCAACAAAACAAAGAAGTTTGCTTTTACTGCAACAAGCCTGGACACAGGGCAATCAGAATGCTGGAAGAAACAGCAAGACGACGGACAAGGAGTCAGGCAGGTTGCCAGGGGGACAGCAGGTACGCCAGCCGCATCCGCGGCGGGATCGTTTCGTTAAGCACTTGGAGACCATCGGCACCCCAGGTGAATTGTTGGACCTATGGGGTGCGAAATCTACCAGATGGATCTGGATGACTGGATGGAATTGGAAAGCTCCTGCGCAAAAACACCAACTAGCTTCGCAAACGTGCGCGGCGAGCATAACGAACCAAAAGTTTCCGAGGAGAGACTCTACGAGTTTCACGCACGGGCAATGAGGAAGAAACCCGTAACGGTTGAAGCCATTTCGACTCGGGTAGCGACATGACTGTCCTTCCAGTCGCGTACCACAGTTTTGGAACAGTAAGCTGGCCCAGCACCAGTTTTGCGCGACGCGCAAAGAAACCAGCTGAAAGGAACAACCCAGAGAACAGTGGAGTAATTGGTGTCTGACGCATCAAATGGAGAAAAGCTGAAAGCGCGGCAAAGGGCCACGGTAGCGGAATCAGTGAAACAGCCATTGATTAGCGCAAAAAAAATCGTAAAGAATGGAAGAAATCAGAACGATGAACTCTATCTATGACATGATAGAAATGGCCACACCATCCTTCTACATTGCTCAGGCAACAGCCTGGTAGTAGTAAATGCGGAGGTCAGATACGACAAGGGTTCTGGATGGCAGAAAGAAAACTTGTGCAGAGGAATGCCCATACAGATCCACTTTGATACTACTGTCAGAGGAATAGAAAGCGCAATACAATAACCCTGGCTGGAAGCCAGAAGGCTAGGTACGGGACATTCTGCAATGTGCAGCGCATTTTGCTGCAGAAGGAAGGACGATAGAGGCAAACGCCATTATCCCAGGAGTGGTATGAGCGGCTACCACGATGACATGCCTTCGTCTGACTCCAGTTACAGAGTCTGAGTTGGTTCAGCTGGCGGGCAACTCGCTAGTTGAACAAGAACAAGCACACGGAGTTGAGGGCCAGAAGAGCTTGCAGTGGTAGAGCCATAGCAACCAGGACGACACTTGGTTGGAGTTCAGAATGAATTCGAAAAAATCAAATTTGGAAACAACGTGATGACGGCACACCCTCCACTGGGAATGATCAGAAAAGCGTGTCAACTCTATGGGCTGCCACAAAATGGAAGAAAAACCCAAATTTGGCAACGGCCCACTTACCTGCAAACGTTGAAGTTGAGACAGCCTTAGACATTGCCAAACGTTGCCAGGATGACCTGGTGAGGCACGCAGTACCGGCGCCAATCCCCAAGGACTTCTGGCGTCACTCCACGAGATGACCCATCTGCCACTGGCCACATGGCGCGAAACATGTGCGGCAAGAAAAAGCAGAAAAGATGTTCACAAGAGACGCGATGACAGCAGGACAACCATTCACATAGACTTTCGCTACATGACAGCAAACAGATAGGAAAAAGCACCAAATAAGGCGTTCTTGCACGCGGTAGGCTCCCAGACGAAGTGGGCGATAACAATCCCAGCCCCAAGCAAGGACAGAGTTGGGCTGAAGCACGCGGTATCCCAGCTGATAAACTCGACGGCTGGAAGGGGCGACATACTACTGGTCATCAGAACAAGCCAAGAACCAGCGTTGAACCAAATCGCAAAGAGATGGCAATCATCTCGCAATGTTCTTCAAACTGAAGCTAGAAATCCAATTGGCAGCAGCTGGCCGGCACCAAGGACTGATGGCTGAGAAGTACATCCAGAACAACTGCGAGAAAACAAGCCTGGCGCAGCCTGGTTCAGTACTACGCACCTGGGCTGTGAGATACGCAGCCTGGTTGTTGAACCGATACCAAGCAGCAAGCTCACAACGAGGCACGGCGCCTTGTGACCTCAAGCACGAAAGAAAATACAAAGGCAAAATTGCTCCACGTGGGCCAATGCTTTTTGCCAAGACTACAGGCAAAACCCAAAGGCAGCTCAGTTCCAGAAATCAATGTTTCTGGCTAAATCTACGCGAGCCTGGCTGGATCAATCAGTGGCACAAAAATGGCACAAAAGTGGCAAGGACCATCAGAAGATGCCTTGAGCCCTACAGAATTGAAGGCCTACTACAAAGAAAATGAACGCCATGGGATTTCAGCCAAGAAGCGCTGGGAGTAAAGCTGAAATACGAAAGACCAGCGCCGATGCTGGAAGATGCCCTTCAGGATGAAGAGGCAGAAGCAGTGAAACAGCATGCTTTGGAGGTAGGCAATGAAGACAACGAAGAATCAATGAACGGAATGCTCAAGACCTGGAAGAGCAAGAAAAATTGGAAGCACCAAAAACACTAGTGAATCCCCCAACGCCACCACAAAAGATCCCAGAAGCGCAACCACGTGCGCCAATGGCGGAACCACCAAGAGGAGAAAAGAGACTAGCAGAGGAGGACCCAGGACTGCTAATGCAAGTGGGGTCAGGTGAGATGGGCACCACGGAAACAAGGAAAAGAGCTCTAGGAGGCACACAACCCTCTCAGAAGGGAACCTTAAGCCCATCACAAGCGATCGATCCACCAAGCTTTGCCGGGAACGTGGAAAGGGTGGAGCTACTAGAGCAAAGCTTGGTAGTGGCTACAATGCACGAGTCAGGAAGCCAATTTCTCGCTTTTAGGACAACGGAAACGTTGAACACAAACCAATAATCTCAGAACACGAGTTGGCAGAACTCGACGAGGAAACATTCCAGAAGGAAGTGACACGGCTGGAGGAAACCAAAGTCCTCAGGAGACATACGGGTGAACTGGACCACGAATATCGCAAGCAGCAAACTACAGCTGCGCAACACAGGCGATACAAAGAAAACCACTGGACGAGACGATCCAGACTGGTAGCAAGAGGGTATACAAGCGGTGGCCCGATCCTACACAACAGGGTTTGTTCTCATCGGCTACGGTAGCGGGACAAGTTCTACGACTGGCAGGATTGATGACATCCAAGACTCATTCCTCGCCGAGACATTATGGACATCTCCTCAAACCGGGAGAAGTGTGGGTCTGGGAAAACTGCTGGTGGGACACCGACCAGGAACCAAGGAATAGAGTTTATTCCTACAGGCTATGCTTGAAGTAGAAAACTACAAAGCAAAGGCGCTAAGTCCCAACCGGCTTGCCAAACATGGCAAGGACGGCCAAATAGAAGGAGTCATCTTAGTCCACGTGGATGACATCCAGCTGGCTGCGGCACCAAGAGAAGGCCAACGCCTGAATGAAGCAAAACTGGAAAAGAAGTTCAAATAGTCCACACAAGGACCGTGCGGACCAAACGGAACAGAAGACGCAGCGCATTTGCTGAAGCGGAAATACGAGTTTGATGGTCACGGACTAACCATCAAGATGGACGAGAAATACATCCAAAAGTTGGTGGAACTTCGCGGGCTATACAGAAGAAGAAACCAAGAACAACTCCTGAACAGACATTCGGGCAGGATCACTCACCAGAACTGGAGGGCAACAGCAGCGGGAATTTTGCTGTCATGAGCGGCGACAGAGCGTAGCTTGACCAGACCAACGCAAGCAAGCTCCAGACAGCTGGAACAGCCAGTCTGCTACTGAAAGGAAACCAGCGGATACGCACTCCACATGGAGCGAACAAGCCGGGAGTGAGTGTATTCACACGACCTGGGCACCACGGCTCGGGAAGTGGAGAGGAAGCCCATCTGCTGAAAGTTTTCGCAGACGCGGGTTGGGCAGGAAATAGGAAAACAAGGAAATCAGTGACAGAATGCCATGTCTACGCGCATGGGCAGCTGATCCACACGCTGACGCGAACACAGGAATCAGTAGCATTGTCAAGCTGCGGGTCAGAATACGTGGCAATGACCACAACGGCTTCGGAAGGAATCTTTCTTAAGAATTGTGTTCAGCACACAACGGCGTGCAAGCTTGTGCTGCGCAGCTACGGCAGCAACGCAGGAGCATTCTGCCACAGGCAAGGAGCTGGACGCGTGAGGCACATCCAACGTGGCCTACTGTGATTACAATTAAAGTCTTGGTAAGAAAGGTGAGATTGACATATTACCAGTCGGCACGTGTAGAAACACATCCGGCATATCCACGAAGGCGCAATCAAACAAGAGATTGAGGGTCCTACTCAATCTCATGGGTCACATAGATCTCCATGAAAAGGGTACACCAGTGGGTGGAGCAGAAAGGATTACGGACGAGAGAGAAGAGCTGGACAAGAAAGCTGTGAGACAAGTGAAAAGAAACGACCAGAGAGGAATCCACAAAGTATTCCGAATGCTCCTAGTACAGATGTTGGAGCAAAGGGCCGAACAGCAAAACAAAGGCTTGGGCCAACGGGCGCGGAGGAAGAAAGAATGTGTGATCCGACGACCATACTCGGAAGTCCTTCTCAGCACTGGACGTGGGTATTGCTTATAGCTGTATGCATGGTGGTCATAGCCATTTTGGCTTGGATGGCCCGGAGTCTCCACAAACAGGTGGAGAATGTGAAACAGGACACCAGTGAACTGGTGGAAATGGCGAGTGTCCTTCACGAGGGCATGACAGCCAACCAAACGAGGTTGGAGGATGAGCTGAGAGAGCTCAAAGAAGGCTGGGTGGACAGAGCCAGCCACAAGTACATTGCAGAAGAGCAAGGGAACGCGCCAAATGGCAGCGTGCAGAGAACAGGTTCCTGGGCCTGGGAGGCTCAAGCCCAGAACCAGAGGAGCCAGGAAGGTTCGACGAAGAAGAAAATGAAGAAAGAAGAGTGCTGGAAACCGCGACCGAAAATCCAGAACTGAGAGCCCAAAGCCTTGAGCCCAAAGCCTTGAGGCAGCAACAGCCCAAGGAACTGCAATTGAGGCGGCCCAACAAAGCCTCTCAAACGCAGAAATCGAAGGAACGGAAGAAAACGAGGAAGAGACTACAACCTGGACAAGAACACGTGAACGGGGCGAAGGGCCAAAGAGCCTTTGAGTTAGCTGGCAGGATAGGAACTTTCCTTTCTTACCATCTGAGGCGCGTTGTTGGGTGTTTCACTTGGCCACTTAGCCTAGGACCCCCATGCAGTGTTGCAGGGGTTCACACAGCACAAATCAACTGCGCTTACTGCGCTAGCCTTCTCAGTGCTCAAAAGTGTCCGCTGCTTTTCACATTCTATGAAAGAAAAAACATTTGCAAATGAAGAGAAACTGTTGACCCCAAGCTGTCCTGATTGTAGGCACGCACGATAGCTGCCCTCAGCTCTGCAGCCTGACATGCCAGTTGTCCAGTTGTAAAAGAAAATGTAAGCACCAACCACCAACCCATCACCTCCCCTTGCCACCTCCCCCAGGAGCCACCATGAGCAGTTTCCCAGTGCTGGATTTGTTGGATCAACGATGATTAAAGGGCAACCAATTGTCTTCACTACAGCTTCACCTTTTCGCTACAGCTGGATGCTTGTTGATTGATAATGGTTAATTACAGCATTGCTTCACTACTGCTTCACCAACGCTTTCTAATGGCAACATAAGAGCATTCATGGAGGTTGTTGACAACAGCCATCAAATACGATTAGCAATAGGATTACTGGCTATAGGTGGATGATGATTGTCATGAGTTGA
The DNA here is from genome assembly GCA_009767595.1 of Symbiodinium kawagutii. NCBI lineage: Eukaryota > Dinophyceae > Suessiales > Symbiodiniaceae > Symbiodinium > Symbiodinium kawagutii. The sequence goes on along the minus strand of VSDK01017154.1, from coordinate 76,068 downwards.
TAGATAGCTATCGGTTTGATGATGACTATAGGATCTCCAATCAATTCGTATGAACCGACCATCGAATGGTCTGCGTGGCACATTGACATAGATATTTTTGACAGAACTTGGGCGCACATTCCCTGACACCAGTTGGCTTCCAGCTTTCACGGGCTATAAGTTTCCCCTTTGATCAACGAGAAAACACCGTTACAAGTATGAGGAATCAATGGAACCACTAATGATTCACCACTAGTGACAAGGCACACTAATCATTAAGCACTCATGATGAACCACTAGTGAATGACTAATGATCATTGATAAATCAGGTCAACTACTTACCAGCCTCCCAGCTTCCCCGCAGTTCTCCACGCGGATAACCAACGAAGGTGTCCGACCTCGATCTCGTTTCCTGCGCCACCGAAGACCTCATCAGGCCTTGCTGGACTGCCTTCGTCCTGGCTGGTTCCATGGTCGGCCATTGGGTTACCGTTGGTTCACAGTGGGTTCTTACAAGGCTTATTAATAGGGGAGGGTAACCAATAATAGGGGATACAATTTATAATAAATTGGAAGAATGGGGTTGATAATGGTTAAGAGGGTTCAGAATGAGGGTTACAATGACAAATGGTCAATAATGATGAATAGTCATTGATAGTCAATACTCATCAATAATGAGGTTAATAATGTACTGGTCATTACAATGACTAATGGTTAATAGTGATCAGGAATTGTCAACAATAGGTAATAGTTGGTTGATGTTGGTTGACCATTATAGTCTATGGAATAATGGCATAAACATAGGGTTATAATCATTAAGTGGGATAGTAACTAATAACATGGGGGACAGGTTATAGTAGGTTGTAACTTAGAGTAAATACGGGTTCATTGGCTTTCACATCTGGTTAATAATGATTAGGAGATGTCACCAGAACGATCATTGATGAAGTTCTTGACCGTCGTTTACTTCACCATGCTTTACTGGTCAGTGATGGCAATTATCGCAACCAATGGTTTCATTTATGATTACATATGATCACGAAATCAATCATTCTGGGATACTCTGGCTTTTCTTGATCGTGAACAATGCTTGATGATGGCTAAATGTTGTTAATATCAGTGGTTGTTGATCGCTGATGCTACACAAGTGATGGCTGATGGAAGGGTCATGACTTCCGCATGCTGTCCCTAGGAGGGTCCTCCTCCATCAAAAACAAAACAGTTTAGGGACACCACCAATTTTGCACAAATGACGTGGAATGACGTGGACAAGATCAAGTCAGAACATAGACATAATGAAGGCAATGGGAAAGTTCCCCCGAATCGACGGATTTCTTCTATACTTGAACCTGTGAGGAGTGTAGCAAACGAAGAAGAGGATTTCTTAAACATATTTTGAGCTCGGCAGTGGACTTTTGCTGATCGTTCCTGTTCCTCCAATCCTCTCTCCAGATTACCTTTCCTCTGAGGGTGTGGAACATGCAACCCTTTAAGTCTCAAGTTTTGTCAGGCAATGTCAACTCCCGGTTGTTCGCCAGTTTGAAAGTCGTAGCCGCCATCAGATCAAGCAGCCAACAGACCATGCAAACTGAGTGGCGAACTGCCTAACACAACTGACCAAACCTACACAAGCAACCAACCAACCAACAAACAAACCAACCAACCAAGCAACCAACCAACCATTCAACCAGTTCGATTCTCCCACCGTCCTTGGAAGTGTCCACGAACTCACCTTCGTTGTCGCAGAATTCCTGTGGGGTGGGAGGCTTCCGACTGGGAAACGCTCATAGCCCCTAATACGGTCAGGACTAATATGGTTAATAATCAATCAAATTCAATGGATGATAAGACTTGTTGATCATGGTTCATAAACAACTACACTAAATAACAAATAAGTAGCTAAATAAGTTGAGATCAGTGTGAAGAATGCTTGATAAACAAAACATGAACAATGAACAACGAATAACGGTTGGGACTCATCATTCCCAAGGCTCCATTTCCTGGTCACCGGATTTTCTCTCTTTCCGAGCTCTGGTATCAAGGGTGGCAAGCGTCATGATAATCCACAACTTGCCCAGTTCCAGGTACACTTGAGCTGCCAATGCAGTTGAATGATTCGCAGTTTATTCACCATAATGTCAATTCATTGATTGACCATTATCAACCAGTAACTGACAATGAATCAACTGAATTAACCTTTAAAAGGCACATATTCCAGTTCCAAACGCTGAAAAGAGCGAATAGTCCGTCTCAAGCCACGAGTAAATGTGCTTAAACGCTCGAAACGGCATGGTGCTGGAATGAAGTGCTCCCTCCACCGGTGAGCTGCGAAAAGATGGATGATGGGCCATTGACTGTTCTTGATGGTTATCAATCCCTAGGCAAAACCATGATTTTGGGGGTGACATTGTTGGTTGCTATACTGTATGATTTATCATCATCAAACACTACTAACAATGTTGAGCTCTATCGTACTATAAACCAATGTTAATAATGATTTGCAACACCTGAATGACGAGTATCATGGGTAGAAAAAAATAGGAAACCATCTTAACAACCAATCATACCATTCCCAGCCTCAATGGCATAGGTAATCTAACTATGCTCCGACCATTATTGCCCATTATCAACCATTGGCCATTCACAATCAGCCGTGAATTTCAGTAATCATCATTTTGAAAAAATCATGTGCAACCTTTGACCAATACAACTCTCATTCACGCATGATTCACCATTGTCCAAACAGTAGGAGTCATTGTCCGAAATCGTCCACAATGTTCTTGCCATTCTTGATCAATATGAACGACTATGATTCGCTCTTGGCATTCGTGATTATGAGTTGCCCTTACACAACCAGAATCAAACCATTATCAACCACGTCCGAACCTGAGACCACGGCAAAACTGCGAAGGTTTCTCACGGTGGAGAACCCAACAGCGGGCAGGTGTTCCCTTCCAGCTTTCACGGGCCGCAAGTTTCCCCTTTGATCAACGAGAAAACACCGTTACAAGTATGAGGAATCAATGGAACCACTAATGATTCACCACTAGTGACAAGGCACACTAATCATTAAGGACTCATGATGAACCACTAGTGAATGACTAATGATCATTGATAAATCAGGTCAACTACTTACCAGCCTGCCAGCTTCCCCGCAGTTCTCCACGCGGATAACCAACGAAGGTGTCCGACCTCGATCTCGTTTCCTGCGCCACCGAAGACCTCATCAGGCCTTGCTGGACTGCCTTCGTCCTGGCTGGTTCCATGGTCGGCCATTGGGTTACCGTTGGTTCACAGTGGGTTCTTACAAGGCTTATTAATAGGGGAGGGTAACCAATAATAGGGGATACAATTTACAATAGATTGGAAGAATGGGGTTGATAATGGTTAAGAGGGTTCAGAATGAGGGTTACAATGACTACTGGTTAATAATGATGAATAGTCGTTGATAGTCAATAATGATCAATAATAAGGTTAATAATGTACTCGTCATTACAATGACTAATGGTTAATAGTGATCAGGAATTGTCAACAATAGGTAATAGTTGGTTGATGTTGGTTGACCATCATAGTCTATGGCATAATGGCATAAACATAGGGTTATAATCATTAAGTGGGATAGTAACCAATAATAGGGGGGACAGGTTATAGTAGGGTGTAACTTAGAGTTAGTAAGGGTTCATTGGCTTTCACACTTGGTTAATAATAGGGGATGTAACCAACAATAATCATTCACCATTGGGGTTTGATAGTTTTTTATCTTCACATATCCATGACCATTCGCAATCAGTGCTTATTGTGGTTTAATGGGATATGCCATTGGCTTACAGTGGTCAACAACCAATAAATCGTGAATGATCATTCAACCATTAAACGATCATTGATGAAGTTCTTGACCGTCGTTTACTTCACCATGCTTTACTGGTCAGTAATGGCAATTATCGCAACCAATGGTTTCATTTATGATTACATATGATCACGAAATCAATCATTCTGGGATACTCTGGCTTTTCTTGATCGTGAACAATGCTTGATGATGGCTAAATGTTGTTAATATCAGTGGTTGTTGATCGCTGATGCTACACAAGTGATGGCTGATGGAAGGGTCATGACTTCCGCATGCTGTCCCTAGGAGGGTCCTCCTCCATCAAAAACAAGAAAAGTTTAGGGACACCACCAATTTTGCACAAATGACGTGGAATGACGTGGACAAGATCAAGTCAGAACATAGACATAATGAAGGCAATGGGAAAGTTCCCCCGAATCGCAGATTTCTTCTATACTTGAACCTGTGAGGAGTGTAGCAAACGAAGAAGAGGATTTCTTAAACATATTTTGAGCTCGGCAGTGGACTTTTGCTGATCGTTCCTGTTCCTCCAAGCCTCTCTCCAGATTACCTTTCCTCTGAGGGTGTGGAACATGCAAACCTTTAAGTCTCAAGTTTTGTCAGGCAATGTCAACTCCCGGTTGTTCGCCAGTTTGAAAGTGGTAGCCGCCATCAGATCAAGCAGCCAACAGACCATGCAAACTGAGTGGCGAACTGCCTAACACAACTGACCAAACCTACACAAGCAACCAACCAACCAACAAACCAACCAACCAACCAATTCGATTCTCCCACCGTCCTTGGAAGTGTCCACGGACTCACCTTCGATACGCAAGTTTCCTCCGTGCATGATCCACTTCTCAGTGGCCACATGGTCGCAGATTTCCTGGGGGGTGGGAGGCTTCCGACTGGGAACCGCTCATAGCCCCAATTGTTCACCATTAGTAGCCACCACTCACTGCAAACCAACAACAGTTGGATGATGAAATCCAACAGTCTTTTTTGCAAGATGTCTGCGTTTCAACTTCATCCAACAAGAACTCAGGTTGCAGAGAGCATCCCTACAACCAAGCAGCGGTTAAACCTTAAGAATCTCGAGTTGTGTTCTCATATCGAGTTATGTTCCCCCTTGGCCACGTTCAAACATCACCTGTCCCTGGCCCCGCTCCTTGTTGTGAGAGATGATCAGCACACCACCCTGGCACGGTCTAAGCACGGACACAGACTGCACAAGCTGATGATCCGTCAGATGATGCTGTTGGTTTCTCCTGGAGAATAGTCAATTAATAGTGGATAATTATAGTGGATTGGCACAATGGGCATAATGAATATAATGGATATAATGGACTTTATGGATATCATGGATATAATGGACTTGATGGATATAATGGATTTAATGGGTAAGAATACTTAATGGATATGATGATAATGATTGATGTTTAAAATCTTGCCCTGGATTAACAATTGACAATTATAGGATCAGGACTAATATGGTTAATAGTCAATCAAATTCAATGGATAAGACTGGTTGATCATGGTTCATAAACAACTAAAGCAAATAACAAATTAATAAGTAGCTGAATAAGTTCAATTGAGTGTGAAGAATGGTTGATGAACAAAACATTGAGAATAACGGTTGGGACTCGTCATTTCCAAGTCTTGCTCCATTTCCTGGTCATCGGATTTCCTTTGGCGTTTTCGGCGCGGAGCCATTGGATCGTGCCCAGCTCTGGTATCAAGGGTGGCAAGCGTCATGAGAATCCACAACGTGCCCAGGCTTCCAGGTACACTTGAGCTGCCAATGCAGTTGAATGATTCAGCGTTCCCAAGCATTAACCATTAATCTTCAACTGCATTCGCAGTATATTACTTAACCATAATGTCAATTCATTGATTGACCATTATCAACCAGTAACTGACAATGAATCAACTGAATTAACCTTTAAAAGGCACATATTCCAGTTCCAAACGCTGAAAAGAGCGAATAGTCCGTCTCAAGCCACGAGTAAATGTGCTTAAACGCTCGAAACGGCATGGTGCTGGAATGAAGTGCTCCCTCCACCGGTGAGCTGCGAAAAGATGGATGATGGGCCATTGACTGTTCTTGATGGTTATCAATCCCTAGGCAAAACCATGATTTTGGGGGTGACATTGTTGGTTGCTATACTGTATGATTTATCATCATCAAACACTACTAACAATGTTGAGCTGTATCGTACTATAAACCAATGTTAATAATGATTTGCAACACCTGAATGACGAGTATCATGGGTAGAAAAAAATAGGAAACCATCTTAACAACCAATCATACCATTCCCAGCCTCAATGGCATAGGTAATCTAACTATGCTCCGGCCATTATTGCCCATTATCAACCATTGGCCATTCACAATCAGCCGTGATCGTCAGTAACCATCATTATACATATAATCATGTGCAACCTTGACCAATACAACTCTTATCCACGCATGATTCACCATTGTCCAAACAGTATGAGCCATTGTCCGAAATCGTCCACAATGTTCTTACCATTCTTGATCAATATGAACGACTATTATTCGCTCTTCGTGATTATGAGTTGCCCTGACACAACCAGAATCAAACCATTATCAACGACGTCCTTGAGTATCAGTATCAACCACCCCTACCAGCATGTACCACGTGTTTTTTTGATCAAGAGATATAAAACCACCACTTATTTGCAACAACTATATTCCTAGCCAAAACCACATGTATTGGCTATTACTCACCATTATTAACCACTATCAACCACGAGTAAATAGCCAAAATCGTCACCACAATCATTCATTACTAACCACCATGAAACCCACCATGAAACCCACCATGACGAAGCCCACAGGACTCCCAGGACCCAAAGTGGGTTTTCGGTCGAAGCGCTTCGCGGCTGTGGCGCGGTGCCTTGTAATCCTTGATGGCTCGAATCAAAGCTCCCAGGCCTGGCAGGTGGTTACGGATTCGTGGCGGTGAAAATGCTGAGTGAATGGTTGATGTATGGTTGGTTGATCAACCAACCTGGTGAATCGCTGGTGAAAATGGTTCATGAATGGTAGATCGCTGGGGAAAATGGTTGGTTTGTTGATGAATGATTCATGATCGCCTGTAGTGGGAACGGTCGATGGTCGATGGATGAACCCCAGACGCTTTCCATACCGCATGTTCATCGCCAAACCAACGGACCGGAACCGTGGAGTTTCGCCCACTGAAAACATTGCGCTTCATAGTGCCCTGACTGCAATCGTCCTCAGCACCAGGTAGGTGTTGATCGATCTATATCATCAAGTAAAAACACCTACCTTGACTTGTGTGTTCATCACCTTTACACTATCTATGTCATCCATGGTAGGTGTTGACAGTGTGCCATGCATGGTTTGCTCTTGACTCCATCAACATCCAGTTGGACCGCTGGGCTGAAGCTTTAGCACTGCGTCCCACACCTTCGTGGTCCAAGTGGTTGGCGGGTTCATCCAAGATCAACACGTGGGGGTTCTGCCACATTGCTGCAGCCAGGACCACCTTCACCTGGCCGCACCCTGGGGGGAAGGCGCTAAGCAACGAGCCGCGAAAATGACTCACCAATCTTAGGCATCAACTTATGCATTGTAGATGTATGTATGATGATTATGCATTTTACGCATAGTAAGTCTAATATGTATACATTCAACAAATGTTCACCTTACATACCGGTTGACAATATATCACCCGCATTTGCCTTACCCAAAAATGAAGATGTTTCGTGGCATGTGCCTTCAACGGAAGCAAAACGCTCGCCAGGCCCAATTGATGTGCTTGTAATCTTAGTATAAATCAAAAAAATGAGAAAAAAATGCATTGCATGGCATGATGATGTGATGATTCTTTGAAAAATGCCAACATCCTGTTGAAACTCGTTGAATCATGTTGAAAAATGTTGAAACCAACATCATCCACAGCGCACCTTCATGCCACCCGACAGCTGGTTGATCTGGGTCTGGCTGGCGCTCTCAGCATCCACACCGAAATCCGCCAAGTGCTTCTCTACACCTGTGCTCGGACACCGAGGCCCATCAATGGTGTACCAGCTCACCAGTCGTTGTAGCAGCCAGTTTGGAATGGTTGGGGGTATCATCGATTGTCGCATGGACACAGGGAACGAATATTGATAGTGAGTGTGTTCCGGCCAATGATGGTGCAGTCTATCAGTAGATTCGAGAATAATGACTGAAAATGATAGATCCCGATAATGGTGCTTCCGCTTGGCTTGGGCAAGCAAGCTGCCACACAAAAACACCCTAGTGTGCCAGGCCAACTCCCAAGACATTGACTTCCAGGCACCCCAGTGACACACCTCTCTGGGTCAGCTGCTCGGCCATCAAGCCGGTCATGAAAGCTTGACGCTCGTCTTCGCGCTGGACCAACTTCAGGTAGCCCATCTTCACCAAGGTGTCCTGACCCGGTGAAGCATCAAGCACGACGACCACAACCGGTGCGCAACCGGTGCGAAACAATGGGTGACCGTTGGCGTTGTGTCTTTTGCCCGGCAGGCCGCCCGCCCGTCCTTCTCCACCCAGGTGGAGTGCATGTTCTTGAACTGCCACTTCACCTCCTTGAACTGCCACTTCACCTCGTACTCCAAGGTCTTCTCCTGCCGCTCAGCTCAGCCTTCCCAAATGGGCACCGTTTTACCGGTCAGAACCCTCCTGGTGGCCTTGCTCCCCGTAAAGGGATAGCACGGCAAGGTACTCCTGGCTCCTTGCCTCGCTCCCTCCCAGCCAGCACTAAAGAAAGGCACCCCGGAGTTGAAGAGTTTGGCTTCTGAAGTGATAACCATTTTTGACTCCGGTCGATTTAGCCGTCGCATCTAACCAAGCGCAACCCAAGCAATCACCAAGTGAATCGCTGCATCCTTGCGAAACTGCTACTGCTTCAGCAGCAACGGTTTGGGAGAGCAACCAATCCAGTCTACAGGATCCAAAACCTTGCTGGACTTGTCATAGAAACCCAGCAGTTTTGAAAGCCTTTGCGCACAAAGTGATTTTGCGAAAACTTGATGAGTTTGGGCTGCCAAATCAACAGATGGTCTGATTGTTGGTCAAAGTCCAAGGTGAGAATGATCAAGCGGCTAACACTTGCTCACAACAAATCTTGATAATTGGTGAGTGGAGGTTAATCAAAAAAAATGATCCCCAAATCATCCAAGATTAATCATGTATGGTAGTAAACCAACCATAGCTTTGGGGTACCCCCATTTTAAGGCGTCCATTGCCATACCTCAGCTGTGTCAGTGCTTTGTCCTTCTTCCGGCGGTTCGTGACAATGGCATCCAGGATCACGGCTCCGGCTTCATCCTGCTGGGCCGGCTCGTGGCATCTGAAGCGAAGGGTTCTTCGTGGTGGCCTCTGGGGACGGGGGACCTGTCCAGCGCGTGCTTTCTGAAAGGGGTACCTAGAACCATTGGGCCACACGCGTGTAAGAATCAGAAATTATTGGAAAGGGCCTTCCAACCGTCAAAAATTGGTTCGTTCTTGCCCTGGTGGCTAGTGATCATTCATAGTTGCCTCTTGCGTCTTTGTCAACATTGGAATGTATTGATACCCATAGTGGCCACTAGTGGCCCTAGAGATCTACATTGCAAATAGTTACGCATCTGTTGTGTTCAGAGATACCTGGCACGTTCATCTGCATGCCTTGCAGATCCTTGTATACACAATAGAAGCTAGATTCACATTGTAATCCATAGCTACACTTTTACGATCCATTACGTACATCTCATGTATTTCTCTATTGCTGCATTGCTGCCGTTCGAATCCGCTTGCCTCTACAATCACTTGCACATCGGGACCCCTCCTTGGGATCGGTGCATCGTCGCACGTTGCCCGTCACGCTGTCGATGCACCACTTCTGAGCTTGCGCCTGGGACAGGTCTAAATGGTTGTCCTGTGGGGACCATTCGGACCATCCAAAGATCACCTCAGCACCACCGGCAGGCAACCAATGGCAAGCAATGGCAAGCCAAAGGCAAGCAACGGCAAGCAGCAAGCAAGTAAGAGCAACGAAAACAAACACGAAATGATAAGCAGAACTTCACTCAGAAAAAAAAAACTAAACGACGAGACAACAACTATGGTGGCTGCATCCAACAACACTAGCGATAATATTCCACGAAAAATAAGGCTTGATTCAAAAACATGTCGTAACGAATAACTAATAAACTGGATAAACCAATAGAAAGCATTTGTTGGTAGCTACTCATCTTCGGTCAAATCTAGTGCTTATGTTGGACCTATCCTCAACAATTGTTTCCGATATCCGCCTCACCAGGAACATCTCAATGCTCAAGAAATTCCTGCTTGCCTTGCTTTCGTGCAGTTGAGCGGATGCTTATGGATACATATGGATGCTCCCCCTGCATGGGATAGCCATGGATAGCCATGGATCCCCTGAACGGTTCCCTGGCCCTCCCTGGCCCACCCAGTTGCCTTCTCCTCATCCACCGACAACTCGTCGGTCTTGAACTCCAAGGACTCACGGTCGTCGTTGCCCGCGAAGCGCCACATGATGTAAGCGGTCGGAGTCTCCTGTGCAATCCAAGTGGAGTCCAAGTGTTGTGGACTGACTTAGGATGACCTATACAAACAAAACAGCCGAAAGGAAATGAATAAAAAATATAATGACTTCACAAAATCAAAAGGTCACCCTCTCCCAAAAACAAGAAACGCTGTTCCCAAAGATCCAGGGACACCTGGGGGTTCCGCTACCCCAGCCCTTTCCGGGGGAGCTCCTGCATGTGCTTCTCCAAGTGATGGAAGGCGTGCTGGGCCACGTAGGCCAAACGCAGGCCCTGGGCCTTCCAGATGGATCCCTCCGTGGGGAGCTGCTCGCCCACCAACACCTCACAGCCCACCCACCCAGCAACCCGACCAAGGACATAAGGAGACCCAAAGAGCATAGTACAGCAATATCCTTACATCCAATCTCGGTGTTTTTGAAATGGGTATCTGAATTGTTTTATGCCATGACAAAATATAGACAAACATCCAATAACCATCCATAGATTTATGGATAAATTATTTGAAATCAATGCAAAAATCCCTACTTTTCCACCATCTTTGTCCTAGGGTCCCCTAGGTTTGCCCTAGGGGGAAACAGGTTTCCCCACGTTCCCCTCGGCTCCCCTTGCTTTAACCCCTGGCGCACCTTCATGGTTGTGGACTTGCCCGCACCGTTGGCGCCGACGACCGCCACGCGGCTCACCCGAGAGACCGCCAAACTCACGTGCGTGATGGTTGGCTGGCTCTTGGCGGGGTAGGTGAAGCTCACGTTGCTCATTCCTCGGCAGTCATGACGTGATTGAGCAGTTCACAATGGTTGTGGTTTATGATTTGTGGTTAATGGTCAGTGGTTGATGGTTACGCTTTCTGGTCCATAGAAAGGTGTCAGGGTTGATGATGATGATGATGATGATGATGATGATGATGATGATGATGTTAGCAGCAATCCAACTGAGAAATGTTTGAGGGTAAACTTGTCCTCTATCATTGGTGGGGCAAAAACTCAAGGGTTTCCAACGAGTTGATTTTCCCATTAACCAAGCCAGTGAGGCAAGGCACGATTCAGTATTTCAAGGCCCAAGAGGCAGATGAGTTGGCGGTGAGTCATCATTGGCGATCTTGCAACAGAAAATTGGGGGATGGAGCAGCTAGATGCAGCTAGGTGAGGAGGTATCAAAGTGGGAGGTGACTCTTGATGCTGAGTCTGCAAGATGTGACACATCATGCCGAACCGGAATTGTTGACAAAAAGTGCCCGGCCAAAGTAATCGACTTCACAAAAAATGAGTGGTTTGGGGACACGAGTTACTCATTACCCGCGCCCTTAAAAATGAAGGGAAGGCTCCTCCAAGGCTAGCAGGCCCAGGGCGACCCAACGGATCATGCAACCCATCATCCCCCAGTCATTTAAACCTGATCTAAAAGCATGGAATGTTGGTTGGTTGGACGTGGTTGTTGGCTGTCTTGGCGCACCCCGCCATGATGTCGTCAAGCAACCGGAAATGGCTTTGGGCTTCGGGTTAAACCCCAGACTGGTGACCTCTAAAATCACGAAACTGCCTCATCATGGTAATTTTCTAATTGGCAACCGCGAGCACCCTTACCGCCAAGGTTTCGTGTCCAAATAAGTTTTTCAACAGATGAGACCACTCTTGATGTTTCTTTGCGGCTAAATTGGGGAACTCGATTGGGACACAAGGGCCACGGTGAACATTTGCACAAATAACTGTTTGTGAAATTGCCCAATGATGAGTTGTTTTCTTGAACGGTTCAATAACCTTCTCAGCCCCCTGCTCCTGTCCAAGAGGCGCAAGATCACCTGGTTTCGGCTCTTCACGCCCTCCAAAGGTGCGGGCTCAGGGAAGGCGAACTTCATGGTCTCGTGGCTGATCTCGAAGTCGGCCTCCCCCAATCGGCATAGCTGATGAGGCGCGCGCCGTTTCGGGTGTCACTTGGGTTTTTCGCACTCCTATATTTCATTCCGGATCATTGGTGAATATCAAATAGTTGCTTAATGGGATTCAGCTGAGCGAATGGACAGTGTGACACCCTTTTGGGCAGTCTTGCACGCCAACACGTATGGTAGGGAATATGGTATAAGGGCATGTTTGGCAGCATGTGTTGCACCAATCGCTTGTGCATTTTTTTCTACTTTGGCGGTTTTGCCAGAAGCTATTCAAAGGTGACGAGAGAAAAAACAGTGTCTTCTTGGTACCCCTGCACTGGAGGTACCACGACATTTATTCGAGCCACCCGTTGCAACCTTTGTTCATTGCTAAGTAGCGCGGTGTCGCTCACAAAGCTCGACCCCCCAATGGTTGGCAAATTGACATTCATCACTGATGGATAAGTATTGCTGGATCTTGCTGTTGAACCCGAAGCAAATCAGCGCTGAGATGCGCTGAGATGTTTCATGGCAACTCAACAGCTGGCTCTCCCATCTCCCAGGAGTGACTCAACAGCTAGCTCTTACCGAACCACCGAACCAAGCGCGTACAGTAAGTGACCAGCAGTTAGAATATGATTCATACGTATTTGCGGGTATGAATTGACGCTTCAACACTAACATTCATACAAGTAAAAAAATCAAAAAAATGTTCAAACATGCAGATAGAATATAGAGCACCAACACAGATAGAATATAACAGCAGTCAAAGATTAAACAACATCAGATTGTCATGGGTGATGATATCCACTGACCAGTGAAGACAAACTTGTTCATAACTATGGTTGGGCTGAATCGTGCACTTAGAATATGGGAAGTGAAGCGTCACTTATCAAAAAATATGGAAGAAACGATACACATCCAAATGTGTATGCATATATGTATTTATATATATATATGTACATATAATATGGTGAGATAATATGGTATGATGCCATCATGGTTTTCCTTCAAGACATAGCGGGTGAGCACCTCTCATGACCAACTACCTTGTTCATGACCATGGTTGGGCTGAGTCTTGCACTTAGAATATGGGTATGAACGCATCCGATGAGAAACACTGGGTGAACCATTTGATGTTTAACCTATCTTATTCTTTTAATAGAAACATATTCTATCTGCTAGTCCCCTATAGTACGGGAACATCCAAGGAGGCCGGCTGTATCCGCAGCGGCACTTGTGCCGAGCTCAACTCCCCATGCTATTCTGGAAGATTCAAGTTTGTCTTTTGGGCACATGAGTTGTATGATTGCTCTGATATCTTCAAGCAGCATGCAGTTGTCCACACCCACTCCACCTGACTCGCATCAAAGGGTCCGCTGGCTGCCGGATCTGAATGTCCGGAGAGACCACCACCTCAATCACGAAAGAACTACCAATTGCTACAAACACCCAACTACAAGCAAAAACGATCATTTGCTACAAGCAAAACGAGCATTTTGCTTTAGCACCGCCTCCACAGCTCTTGCTTCCATCGCCACCAGAGCTCTCAGATGATGCGCTCCTCAGAACAATCAGAAGGGTCAGAAGCTTACCCTCATCGACCTGTGGCGCTGATGGTTTGTAGTTGTTCGTAACCATGCGTAGTTACATCAATAATCATTTGCGTCCATCAGTCATTGGAAAATGTTCAAGGCATTCTTATCCACTTGTCAATTCAAAATTTCGCAACGAGGCGCTCAAGCTCTTCCTGGATCGGGTTGAGCCCGGGGTGCGCTGAATGATGTTCCTGCTTCGCCTGTGGGGTTCCCATGGTGCCCAACTGCCGAGTTCGGAAGGCAGGGAGGGTTGGTCATGGCAACTCATGAACCATCATTGTGCTGGAAATAAGCGTCAAACGTGGCTCAATTCATAGTTAATTATGATTGTACTACTAATGTCTTTTATTCAAGGTTAAGAGGCGCTCACATGTTGCTTGACTAATGGTCAAATGACCGTTCTGGTGGTGGGGAAGCAATGATAGACAAGCAACACATTTAGTGGCTAACGGTGGCTTAAACGAATGACAAATGCTGCCTAACTACCAACTGGGTTCATTGGTTCTGTTGTAGGTCCAGTTGGTGGTTAGAAGTCATCCCAATCATACTAGTCAATCAACCAACTATATATCACAAATATTTAGGCGGAAAAAACATGAATTTAACCACCAGCTAGATGTCTATTTCATGTTCATACAACCTTGCAATCTGACCCTTTGCTTTGTAGGTTATCTTGAATGCGCCTTCCCGGTTCAATCCCCTTTCACCGCTTCAAAGCACCCAAAATTCAAAAGGGGCCGATGGCATCTCCCTTTGCGAGCACTTGTTGAAGGCAGGAGTGGGGGACCCGTGGGGAATGGCTTGCCAGTGGAATTTATCCTCATCAAGCTTAGCTACCATTGGGTGAACGGGCACTTCTTGGGGACCACTGGCCTGGCTGCCCCGTATTCAAGGGCTACCCCTGCTCCAGCCGCAGCTCCCAACCACCAGGTGTCCGCGCAGGCTGTGAAGCTCCTCGACCCTAAGCCAGTGCGTTCGAACGAGGGTGATGGAAACCCAAGTGGTTGACCCTGGTGGTTGAACCTGGTGGCTGAATGTGGCGGTTGAATGGTGGAGAGTTGATATCAAGATCAATGATGGTTGTACTATGGCGGATAGTTGAATGATGGCTAATCATGGTGAAATTGATGGTTGCGCTATGTTGAATTGGCGGCTGATGATGGTTCATTGAGGGTGAGTCGCCAGCTCATTGATGGTAGATTCATGGGGAATAGTGGCTCATAAGAATGGATGATAGATGTTGATAGTGGTCAGGGTCCATAATTGAAAGAACGTACGGTTGATGATGGTTCACTCTAGTCAACATTGGCTAAAAGCTAGGGTTGATGGTAACCAATGATAGTTCAAAGATGGCTGATACGAATGGAACAAGAATGAAGAATGGTTGACAATTGGTTGACAGCTAGGAGTGGCTATCATGAATCACGTAGCCATCATGAATAGTAGCGGCTAATAGATGTTGATAGTGGGGGATAGCAACGCAATAGCCAACCCAGAATGAAGAATGGTTCTTCTACTGACTGGTTTATAGTGGTGCTGCTTGCGATAGTCCCCACCCAACAAACCAGGCATTGCAGAACCAGCGGCTTCCCTGCTGAGTTGAAGTTCTTGCCCTTTCCTAAAGATCTAGATTTTGTTCACACAAAAAATCGGTGAGTTTGGGGATGGTTTGGGGGCTTCACTATGGAGACACACATTTGACTGTGGGCCAATGTTAACCAACCAACAAATGGTTTGAGCAATAGTCAGGCAAGTTGAGTCTTTTTCAAGTCGGTCACCGGGCTGAGCTAGAGATTGCTTAAGCCACATTTTGGCTCAAAGTTCCACTTATTGTATGACTTCCAACCGCAAGCTTCTCACCGCTGGATTTATCATGGGATTTCTGGGTGAAAACGTTGTTGCTGATTGATATGGCTCACCGAGGTTGATGACCAAAGTAAACTACTGCTTGGTGGTTGAACCACCCACAGCTAACTAGTGGTGAATAGTGGTTAACAATGGTTTTATATGGCAATAATGGTTGATAATGATCATGACTGGTTGGTGGCTGAACCATCCCGATGAAATTATCAAAGCTGCGCAACCATTCATTGACCTTGAGCTGGCTGAAGTTGGCATGTCAGTTTCAGGGCCCACTCCATCAAGAAGTGTACTGTCATGCTTCAGCCCACAACAAGAGCTGGTAGAAACTGACCCCCATCGGGTACCTGGAAAGATGCTAGTTCTTGGATCTTTCAGCTGCCAGGCGACTAGCAGAGGGTAAGAAAGAATTCACCACCACCAGCTTATGAACCAGTGGAGTTACCAGCTCATCAACCAGCATCAACTCGCGTATCAACCATCATCAAATCAGCATCAACCACTATACAGCTGTTTGAAACATCAATAACGTTGATTAATCATCATTCACCAGAGCATCAATCATCATGAACCAAAACATCAATCATCAGTCAAGCACTACAATGATCATTAACCATCATCAATCATGGCTGTGGGTCAAAACCCTGTACCCTTGGTTCCCCTATCATTAACCTTTGTTTTCCCTACTATTGTTGCTTGATATTGATGGTTAATATTGACCCATACCCTCATGAACCTACCATGATTGAACCATCATTAACCATCATGGACTCCAATCTGCTCCGGACCTCTGGCAGCTACTTGGCCCAGCTCGGCAGCTATATGCTGGCTACAGCTCCTGGCCTCGCTCCCAACCAACCCCCAGCTAGTGAACCATCACTAATTAACCATCATCATCATTAACCATGTCAAACCCTTAAACCATCATTAACCATCATTAACCATCATTAATCATCATTAATCATCATTAATCAGCATTAATTACTTAACCATCGTTAATCACTTAAGCATCATTCACCATCATCATTCAGCAATGCCACATGTGATCACTACGATCAGCATCTCCCTCCATCGTTTCACCCGCAACTTGTCCCGCCTGCAACCCCATGGAACCCATGGAGCGTGCAGCTTCCCCCGCACTGTCCTGGTGGTTTTGGCTGGTTTTTCCGCTGCTATCAGTAAGCGGGTTGAGCGACAATCAATAAGTTATACAGCGATAAGATATCAAACAGGTTGACTCGCCACCAGAATGAATATCAACACACGGACAGTTTCGATCAATAGTTTGATCATCTTTGCTCTTCACTTCTGCCATCGGCCAGCTCCGATCCATATGCAAACCTGTGGTTGGTGAAGTCATGACTTTACTGGCAAGTGATTGGTATCGGATTCCCACGGTTAAGTCATGGGCATGGAGCTACAAGCTATGGACCTGAAGCTCGTTGGAAAAACGATCATGGCGACTTCACGATGATCACCTCCTATGCACCTAGCCCCATTTGTTCTCATTGGAAGAAAAGCCATTTCTGCACAAATTCCTATCAATGCCAAAGGGAATCCAAAGGGAGCACGAAAGGGGTATCATTTCTGGGAGAAAAATGAAGGATGAATAGGGTAGCCCCTCAGCACTTAGAAGTTGTACATTATCAGTCCATGGAAATGGTAGTTCCCCCAACTGAACTTCGTGAGCACCCCCAATTTGTAGTTGGTCAGCGGCCCTAGCCTGATGTGGAAGTACTCCACTTTTGCTCAGAAAACTCCCACGGAAGTCATAAAATTGGTCGCCCCGGAGGGGCTATCAGGTCGCAAAGCCAAATAGAAAACGAAGTATTGACTCTGTTCAGAGAGGTCACTGCCAACATTAGTTTCACCAGTGATGATGGAAATGGTGACCAGGAGTCTTCGCACCCATGTGCAAAGGACTTCGCTCTTGATCTGAACCGAAAAATGCCAAGTTTCTAAGGGACCAGCTGAGCCAAGTGTGTCACACCGTGGTTCAGTACAATTCCTACATTCCCACCGAAATGTTTGACTGGTTGGTAACCATCAATCAGCCAACAATTAGCCATGACTTAACAAACAATTAATCACTAATTCACCACCAATTAACCACTTATTCACCACCAATTAACAACCAATTAAGCACTTATTAACCACCAATTAACCACTAATAACTACCATGACTTGACCACCAATGAACCACGTATTCACCATCACCCTGCTTGACCATCAATCATCAACCCTGAGTCAACCGGCTGATTCATCCCAACCGGCGACTTTGGTCATGGGATGTGAACAACCCAGGCTTACAGGGCATGGACCCACAGCCATTGAACAATCAACGCACTTCGTATTCGCTGAACCAACTGAGCTAACCAGTAGTTTGAGTGGATGGCCCATTATCAATCTCCTACTTTCAAGCATTAATTAGCATTAAGCATCAACACCAACTCCGAGTAACAACCAACATCAAGCATATCAAGCATCTATGTACCAACCAAGCGACTTGGAGTTGGTACCAATCAAACATCTAACGTGTTTCTCAAAATAGGGGACCCGAAAATAGAAGTTGTCATTGTTTTCATAGAAGTTGTCATCATCTTCACAGAAGTTGTCATCATCTTCATAGAAGTTGTCATCATCTTCATAGAAGTTGTCATCGTTTTCATAGAAGTTGCCATCGTCTTCATAGAAGTTGTCATCGTTTTCATAGGAGTTGCCATCCTCTTCCTAGAAACTGTCATCGTTTTCATAGAAGTTGCCATCCTCTTCCTAGAAACTGTCATTGTTTTCATAGAAGTTGTCATCGTCTTCATAGAAGTTGTCATGGTCTTCATAGAAGTTGTCGTCGTTTTCACCAACCTGTCATCGTCTTTATAGAAGTTGTCATCGTGTTCCTAGAATCTGTCATCGTTTTCATAGAAGCTGTCATGTTTTCACAGAACATGTCATCGTGTTCATAGGAGTTGTCATCGCATAATCAGAGGTGGGAACAGGGGGGGTACAAGTTTTTGTTCTCCCTGTGTTGTTGTGACCCTGTGTTTTCTTCGGCGGTTGCTTCGAGCTCGAGGTTTTTTGGTTCTAAGACTCTTGGCGCCCTCTATTGGTTTCATTTGCCTCATTGTTGGTGAATTGGTGCGCAGCTAGTAAGAATCCATCAATGTTGACCAATGTGTTGGTGATGTTTGAAACCATGTTGGTTTGTCCATCAGTAATTGTCCATCATCAATCACCCATTCTTGTCAGCCATCATTACACACGTCATCATTAAGCCATGTCAATCAACAATCTGTATTCCCCATGATCAATCATCTACCAACCATCATGCAGCAACCATGATCAATCAACCGTCACTGACCATCATCATGAACCTTTGCGACCATCATAATCAAACTTGCTCACTGACACCAACAAACAAATCATAAATCAGTCATTGACCATCCATCCTCATCAAGCTTAGCTACCATTGGGTGAACGGGCACGACCACTTGGGGACTGCTGGCCTGGCTGCCCCGTATTCAAGGGCTAAGGATACCCCTGCTCCGGCCGCAGCTCCCAACCACCAGTGGTTGACCCTGGTGGTTGACCCTCGTGGTTGAACCTGGTGGCTGAACCTGGTGGCTGAACCAATCCTCGCTCAACCATTTGCAACCCACCACAACTATCACCCCAACCAACCCTCACCCCACCATTTGTACAACTGTCATCTCTCTTCCCTAACCAGTCTCTGTCCACACCGTCACCCGACAATCCACCTGGTTCCGCTGATCAATGTCTCGCAGAGTCGTCATGCTGCTGCTGGCCAATGCCTAAGGCAGCTGGCAAAAACGAAACGGTATCCTCCAGAAAGGGTTCAGAACAAAGGGTTTCTATCTGACTATTTCACCAAACTCCTAACTACCCGACATTTCTGGCACGAAATAGGAAACCCTTCCATGGCAATTCAGTGATCTGTGATCTACCTTCCAACCAAGGCAACAGCCAACGTACACCGCCCCCAGCACAGGGCTTCTGGAGGGCCCCCAGCAACCAATCATCGCCCGCCCAGCTGCTAAGTGGCAACACCTGTTTGTCAAACAATTGCAGGGGCCCTGATCGCAGGCCCACAGAGTGGTACCCCCCCTGCGGATGGCGATTTGTTGGTGAACATAACTAGGGTAACTACTGCTGATGGTAGATAGAAGTATAGTCAAATGGCTTATGAATCAACTTATAACCCAGGGGAGTACCACTGTGTAGGACATTTAGGAACATGGTGTCAAGTGGAGATTTCCACGAGCACTAGGCTCCAAAAGACCTATACGCCCTGCTCCCTACCAACCCCTACCCTATTGCCTCTTGAGCAAACCTCGATGGGGCTCTACAGGACGAATCGCATGCAAAGCGCCGGAGATTTATTGACCGCGTTGGCAATGATATCTTCCCTCTCGGCGAAACATACCAACATAGAGAACGTGGACTTGGCCGCGGTCATCTCGAACTTCCAAAGAGGTACAGGACCCCAAGTAGGAAGTGGCTGGAAGCAGCGCATGCACGCTCGATCTTTCCGGATGACACGCACACACTGATGGGCCAAGCAAGCTGGCTGAAGAGCTGTCCAAGAAAATTGGGCATCTTCTGTGGTCAAAGGGAAAGGAGTCATGTCCGTATCTCCTGGTTGGATACATTGAAACATGGTCATAGCCGGATAGTTCACGCTGTGACTGTGATGCGTTCATATTCCGCAGAAAGTACGACTGTGCTATCACAGTATTGGTTTACCAATTCACAGTATGAATCAACCAGTTGGTGGTTGTTGTTGGTTGTTGGTCGTTATATCCTATCATTTATCAGGCGTTGATTGTAGTTCACAGCTATGAGCCACTACTGTAGTTGACCATCGTTCGCTATGATGAATCATCATGAACCATCATTAAGCATCATGAATCAATTAATCATCATTAACCATTCCTATGCTTCATTCAACACTACTTATAATCATCACTGCCCATCATTTCCCAGAAATATGGAGAATACGGAAAGAATACTTGATGCTTAACCATCATTGACCATTATTTCCCACCGTTCGCCATCATGAACCATTATCATTGCATGTGCTATTTGATCTGTTTACCAATAAATCATTCGACGGAAAAAAAAATATATATGGTGCCCTCAAACAAAGCCATGGATATACAACGATCAAAGCATCACCGGGCTGCTTGATTGAAAGTGACATTGCCCATTGTTGATAGGATGTTGGAATAGGAAAGAAACACGGATACTGAGTTGACTTAACATTGACAATGCATATAAGAAAAATATTCTGATATTGAAAAGAAGTTCCAATAGCAAAAGTGATATTAATCATTTGTGGCAAACAATATCAGTTTTGCCTACCAGTATTGTTGGTTATCTCCGCTAACCATCAATAACCACCATGAACCAAGGAGAACAAGCACATGTTGTTCGTACCACGCATATTTGCTGCAAGGGACAGCCTTCTCTATGGTAACTTCCCTAATGGATAGTTGGAATTTCAAAAAATATTTCTGAAGACATTCTATTTCAATAATCTCCGGGTAAACCATCATAGATCCCCGATCCAGCCCATCTCGCCTGAATGCTTTCAGAAAGCCCCCCGCGCGCATCACAAGATCGGACCTGGGGTCGACCAACGGTAGCCGCGGAGATGTGGAAGCCATGGTTCGAACTCAGTGACCTACCCTCGGCAGGGCAGCACGTTTTCCATCTCAGTGAAATTCGCTACTGCTCGGGTATGCAAAGTAATGACAGGATATAACCGGTAAGGTACACAGCAAGGTACATGGCTATTGACAATCACAGGATCAACCATACTTGTTTCACGAAAGAGAAAGACTGCTACTCGGGTGTTCAAAAAGCAGGTACCGACAATACTTGTCGTATAGCAACCCCAGCATATTCCGGTTCGGAGTATCGCCAAGTGTTTCTTATTGGCTGATTTTATCAATCTTACCCTACGAAAAAGCCTACTAAAAACACTCCTATTTATCAGGAACTACCAGTTAGTCCTTGGTGGGGTGCCATTGCGCCAATGCACCGCATGGCTTGACCTGGCAACCAAACCCATTTGGATTGCGACCGGGTAAATATGCTGATCTTCCAGCTCTCCAGGCATCTACCAGAGCCAACAAACCGCAGCAACATACACCCGCCTCTGCTCCAGACCAGAGTACCATACAGGCTCACTGTTTCGCTGGCAAAGCTTAATGTCTACAGCGCCCGCTGAGTGGCGTGTTGAGAATCTGCCATATATATATATATATATACATGTGTATATATATATATATAAGTCAGTTTATGTATGTATATATATATATATAAGTCAGTTTATGTATGTATTTATTTATCTATTTGTCTATTTATTGTATTCATTTATTTACTTTCTTATGTATGTATGTATTCATTTATCTATTTATTTATCTATCTATTTATTTATGTATGTATTCATTTATCTATTTATATATAAATATTGATATATGTTTGAAAATATGTGTATATGAATATATGCATAATTATATTGAAACATTTTATATTCCAGCAATGTGCATATAGAATGTATGTAAATGTAGGTTGAAAAAGGTTTCTCTACTAAACATATATATGCATAGTTATATGATATGATATATGGATCGTTTTCAAATACATTGTATGTTTTCTGCATACAGTATTACAATAATCATATAAATCTGTACGCATATATGTTTATATATATTAGTATGTATTCACTTCCTTGGTGGCGTAACTAGATCCCTTGCTGAAAGTCTAACTTTAATGGTTATATCATAAATCCATCCCCAAAAATGCTAAGCTCGTCTAAGATTCTGGCTAAACCCCACCCGGTAACCATCATTAACCATCATTTAAACCATCATATCACCATCATTTCACTAGATTACTAGGGTCAGGGATGATTAGGGATTCATTCCCTATGAATTCCGCTGTGGAGAACCCACCGTTGATTCGCTGGACTGGGCCCTCCAACGCCGCTGAAGGCATCCTGCGCGCGCTCGCCCAGGCGATTCTGGTGCGCCACTTGCTTCACCTGTTCCGCAGCCTGGGGCTAACGAAAACTCGGGTGGTGGTCAGTTGCTACTTGGTGGTTGAGAATGGTCAATAGTGGTTTAAAAATGATTGATACTGGCTAATGAAGGTCAATCATGATTGATACTGGCTAAATGATGGCTGCTAATACTAGTGGTTAGGTTATTTTGTTACTACTTTTGGTGGTTAGTTGCTGGTAATGGTTAAGAATGGTTATACCAATTAGCAATTGTTAATAGTGGTGGATAGTGGTTGATAGTGGAGAAGTATGCTTTAGGACGTTTCGTCATGGTTGATAGCGGTTTGATCAACGCCAGGTTAATACTGGTTCATACCGGGGCAGAAATTGTCCAAGAGGTGGTTCAGGTGAATGATGAATAAGAGCCGTTGACTATCCTATCTAATTAAGCATCTGTTGTCTGCAGCAATAGGAAGCTCAGACGAGGGAAGGTCAGTGGATCAAGTTGGGACCACAGCAACATGTTTTGCAGGGGGAGTTTCTGCTCGTCGAGTTTCATAACTTTCATGATTCACGGTGACATGGGAGCCGGAAATCATTGGTCCTCCTTGCCATCCCAAGAACGAACATGTTCAGAAGGATTCGAGATTGGTGCAGGATGATGGGTCCAGGATGATGGTGGTTTATGGTTGGTTCATTGTTGGTAAATGGTTGGCTATAGACCTTCCCAGAGCTCATGACCGCTATCTCAGCGGATGATGTTCAGCCGAAGATCCAGGCGCTGGTGTCCCACCACCGCTTGGATCATATCCTCTGGCAATCACCAGGCTTGTTGCTGTTGTAAATCAGCTGGTTTAACCACCTTGAACCTGGTTGAACCAGAGGAAAATGCTTGAGAAAAATGGTTTTTACCACTGTGAAGCATTAGGACGATTTATAATTCGCCATTATTCTCAACCATACGCAACTATTCTGCTTGATTTTTTCTAGTTCTGCTCCGGCCGCCCTTATCAACCTTCACGATGGTCAACCACTCCCGTTCTTGATCGTTTTCATCAGCACTCAACCATTATTGCCCGTCAACTACCCATCATTGACCATAATTGCATACCACATAACGATCAATCGTTATCAAGCACTGTTGATGAGTGACCGCTATTAGAACTGTTGAACTTACAATGACTAGCCACCATGGTGGTTGAACCCCAGCCACACCAACTTCCTACCCTTCGCTGCAAGAAATGAACTGGAGACCGAGTGGCAGAAGCATATCCGCTCCTGTGGGATCCACCCGAATGGCTGGATGCTTGGTTGGATGCTTAACGATGCTTATCTCCATTGGATCCCATGGTTTTCTGGTTGGCTTCCATAGGAATGCTATATATATATATATATTCCCTGAGGCTATCCAAGCAAGGAGGTCATCCCTCGATAGGGAAAATGTTTAGAGGAAGATGAGAGCATATCCAACCTTGGAATGCTGATCTGATCATCGTCATCATCATCATCATCATCATCATCATCATCATCATCATCATCATCATGATTGAAAACCATATCGTAAAACCAGCATTGCAACAGCTCATCCAATTATATAGATGTATCCAGGTCGTGAAATGTCATAAGTAATGCCAACCCTGGATCAACAAATCTCTGGTTGATTAATAGGCCGTACCCCCAATAGCCTTGGGTTCCTACTAGATTGGCACACCCCAACGAATAAACCTATGGTGCCTGAATAGATCAATAGCATGATCTGTTGTAAATCCACTACGGCATCCC
This sequence comes from Symbiodinium kawagutii, assembly GCA_009767595.1. NCBI lineage: Eukaryota > Dinophyceae > Suessiales > Symbiodiniaceae > Symbiodinium > Symbiodinium kawagutii. The sequence continues at coordinate 51,568 of VSDK01017154.1, read as the reverse complement.
AAATTGAAGGAAGGGAAAATCGGATGAGGGCGGGCACTGTGCCCTGGGAGCCCGGGGCCCTAGGAAGGCTGGGTGGCCAAATGATAAGATGCTGGGTACCCCATCTATCCGATCTATCCGGCAGCCCTATCCTGCAGATTCATGGATTGTCCCTGACGACTTCGAGCTTTTCGGTGCATGACTCAGTGCAGGAACCTCCCAGCCGGATCCATCGATCGGGTCCCAAGTTCACCAGCGGCTCAGCAGCACCCCGGCGCGCCCACCGAAGGGAAGCGGTGCAAGCAACATCACTTGGGCGCAACTGTAGTCGGAACCATGGAATAAGGACTGTGCGGGCTGGGGCATCCTCTGTTTACTAATTAGGTACAAACATGGGAGTTGCCAAATCTCAACACAACCTACTCAACCGAACACTCAACAAAGCGCTTTCAGAAATCTATGGCGTATTCACTTTGAAGCACTTGTAACCCTTCAGACTTCATAAACCCACGGACGACTCCCAAAAAACCTTAGGTGACTTTGGTGAATAATGAAACAAGTGTTTTGAATCTCATCGAGACTCGTCAACTGAAAATTGACCATGAACAGAAGCTCTGCAGAATGTAGGGTCTGAGCACTCCCCTTCCACACCGGTATGCTAAAACTGGAAGCATCTTTGATTAAAAAATCAACAGATCAACAGATGATCAACAAGTTCATGACATCATCAAAGTCAGAGTTGCCACACCCACACTATCACCAACCAATATGGCAAAATTTGACGGTACCGACCAATCATTATGCTTACTGTGGTTGCTGATGGTTCAGAAGTATCGTCATGAATGTAAAGAGAAATTATTGTACAAGGTCTTCAATGGTTAATTTACTATATATACTCAGTTAAGACCTACAGCATTCTCAAGTATAATCAAAAAACGGAACTATCAACCAACCAGTCGTTACTGGTTAATCACAGCGGTTAACAATAGTTTATAGTAGCTAATTATGATTAATCATAGGGGATAGAACCCATGTGGCACATTTCAAAGCACACCACCGCGCTGCGTCCAGGACTGTCCTCGTCGGCCATCCTGAGGGAATCTCCTGGAGGTGAAACATTTCTTGGGGCCCTACAGCGGTAGTTGACTTGCGATAACTACGGCACCAGTTTGGATAGACAGGTTACTCTAATCAAACAGCTTGCACCTAGCTTGTACCTACATAGTCATAGGTTTTTTACAGCTAGAGTCATGCAAAGTTTAACCCTTCACCAGGGTTTAATAACTCTAGTCAACCAGCTGATCCTTCCACAGTGAACCTCTCAGGACGCCGATGGGTTTCCTTCACGCTTGGCTTGCGATGGCTCTGCTCCACTACATAGTGACCAGGCCTGAGCACAGGGAGTTCCAAGCTGGGTTGCTTAGCTACAGTGGGTGGCTTCATGCTTGGATGAAGGACGGAAGGATACAATCAGTCACCGTACACTGACCATACATACAAGTTGCAGTGCAACATTAGTAATACATAATTAGTAATATCCTTGGCTGAGTGTTGCTGACCCTGCTCACCAACATATTCGTCCCATATTCAAAAATTGAAGTGTTGCCGCATCTACCCTGGGCTGCCCGGGCCCAGTTGGGGCAGCTGGACGACCGGAAAAAGCCTCACACGGTGTGGCAACGGTCACCAAGAAGAGACACTTAGTGCAATAATTGTTTGTAATGGTGACTAATTAGCTAGACAATGAGTATTGACAATTACTAATGCAATAATCGTCGATAGATGAACGGTTGGTACTGGTGACTAATTTGAAAATACATATATATATATATAACTAGTAAGGTACAATAATTTAAACAATATACAACCATTGGTGTAGTTGAAGAGAATCTTGACAGTTTACAATAATAGCCAATACGCAGTGTATAGTGAGTGACATTTGCAGTTTCATTTGTCCATTATGAACAGTTTTTAATGGTGATAATGGTGTAATCGTCAAAGATTAATCATTTAATTGTAATAGTTTACTGGTCACATATTGGTGAAATAGTGCATTACTAATAGTCATGATGGTGAGAATTTGTGGAATATCATTGGTTCACTGGCGGCCTGAATACCGAATCATGGTGATTCATATTATGATCCCAACCCTTGTCAACCATGAATTGCAGGTGGTAAATGGTTGTCAATCATGGGTTACCAAATACCATCCAGCTATGGTTGTTGCCTCCGACGAGGTGAAAACGCGCAACCTTTCAATTGTAAATCCCCCTGTAACAGCGGCTCCTACGGCATTTTTTACATCGTTTTTCAGGGTTTGGTTGGGGTGATCTGGGGTGGGGTGGATGTCATCGTCTTCATAGACGTTGTCATTGTTTACATAGAAGCTGTCATCGTTTTCATAGAAGTTGTCATCCTCTTTGTAGAAGCTGTCAATGTTTTCATAGAAGCTGTCATTCTCTTTGTAGAAGCTGTCATGGTCTTCCTAGAATCTGTCATCGTTTTCATAGAAGCTGTCATCGTCTTCATAGAAATTGTCATCGTCTTCAAAGGAGTTGCCACCGTCTTCATAGAAGCTGTGTCATCGTTTTCATAGAAGTTGTCATCGTCTTCAAAGAAGCTGCCATCATCTTCATAGAAGCTGTCATTGTTTTCATAGAAGCTGTCATCGTCTTCATAGAAATTGTCATTGTTTTAAAAAGAAGTTGTCATCGTCTTCATAGAAGTTGTCATTGTTTTTAAAAGAAGTTGTCATCATCTTCATAGAAGTTGTCATTGTCTTCATAGGAGTTAACATCGTCTTCATAGAAGCTCTGTCATCGTTTTCATAGAAGTTGTCATCGTCTTCATAGAGGCTGCCATCATCTTCATAGAAGCTGTCATTGTTTTCATAGAAGCTCTGTCATCGTTTTCATAGAAATTGTCATCGTCTTCCTAAAATCGGTCATCGTTTTCATAGAAGTTGTCATCGTCTTCATAGAAGTTGTCATCGTCTTCCTAGAATCGGTCATCGTTTTCATAGAAGCTGTCATGTTTTCACAGAACATGTCATCTTGTTCATAGAAGGTGGGAACATGGAGAACAGGGGGGCGGGTGGGTGGGGGGCGAGTGTTGGGAAGGTTGGGGGGTACAAGTTTTTGTTCACTTCTCGGATCTTCTCGGTTGTTCCCTCTGTTGTTGTAACTCTGTGTTTTCTTCGGCGGTTGCTTCGAGCTCGTGGTTTTTTGGTTCTAAGGCTCTTGGGGCCCTCTATTGGTTTCATTTGCCTCATTGTTGGTGAATTGGTGCGCAGCTAGTAAGAAGCCATCAATGTTGACCGATTTGTTGGCGATGTTGAAAACCATGTTGGTTTGTCCATCAGTAGTTGTCCATCATCAATCACCCATTATCGTCAGCCATCATTACACACGTCATCATTAAGCGACATCAATCAACAATCTGTATTCCCCATGATCAATCATCTACCAACCATCACGCAGCAACCATGATCAACCCACCGTCGCTGACCATCATCATGAACCTGTGTGACCATCATCATCAAATTTGGCCACTGACACCAACAAACAGCTCATAAATCAGTCATTGACCATCCATCCTCATCAAGCATGGCAAACCATGGTGAAATTGATGGTTGCGCTATGTTGAATTGGCGGTTGATGATGGTTCATTGATGGTGAGTCGCCAGCTCATTGATGGTAGATTCATGGGGAGTAGTGGCTCATAAGAATGGATGATAGATGTTGATATTGGTCAGGGACAATAGTTGAAAGAACGTGTGGCTGATGATGGTTCACTCCAGTCAACAACTTCTAAAAGCTATGGTTGATGGTGACCAATGATAGTTCAACGATGGCTGATACGAATGGAACAAGAATGAAGAATGGTTGACAACTGGTTGACGGCTAGTAGTGGCTATCATGAATCACGTAGCCATCATGAATAGTAGCGGCTAATAGATGTTGATAGTGGGGGATAGCAACGCAATAGCCAGCCCAGAATGAAGAATGGTTCTTCTACTGACTGGTTTATAGTGGTTCTGCTTGCGATAGTCCCCACCCAACAAACCAGGCATTGCAGAACCAGTGGCTTCCTTGCTGAGTTGAAGTTCTTGCCCTTTCCTAAAGATCTAGATGGGGTCCACACAAAAAATCGGTGAGTTTATTTAACCAACGAACAAATGGTTTGATGAACGTCCGACAAATACTACTTAGGTCATTTGGGGGATGTGAACAGCCAGGGTACAGGGGCACAAGTGACCCACAGCCAAAAATGTGAGTTTTGGGGAGTGTATGCCACACATCCACGACTATCCGAAACCAAGAAACACGTGGTGGTTCCTCAGAATAGGGGCCCCTCAAATCATCCAGTTATTAGACAGTCATGGTAATGAACAAACCATGTTGTGGGGTTCCCTATTTTGAGAAGCACGCAGCACCCATTTGGAAAACATCCCAAACCAGGCCCCGTCTCTCTTTGCGGCCCGCGCATCGGAAAGAATCGGTTGCCTTGGAAACACTTATGACGACCAGCGGGTGATGAGCAGCTGGGTGATGACCAGGGTATCAAACTGGGGGTAAATTGGCCATTCACCATGCTATTAATGTTGTCAAGCACTAAAATTACGAACTATCATTAACTGATGATTAATCATGGCGGCGAATAATGGTAGCTAGCAACATCACTTGGGTGCAACTGTAATCGGAACCATGGAGTAAGGACTGTGCGGGCTGGGGCATCCTCTGTTTCCTATATAATTATGCACAAACATGGGAGCTGCCAAATCTCAACACAACGTACTCTACACAACACTCAACAAGGCGCTGTCAGAAATCTATGGCGTATTCACTTTGAAGCACTTGTACCCCTTCAGAATTCATAAACCATGGATGACTCCCAAAAAACCTTAGGTGAATAATGAAACATATCTTTTGAGTTTCATCGACACTCGTCAACTGAAAATTGACCATGAACTCTCTGCAGAATGTAGGGTCTGAGCACGCCCCTTCCACACCGGTATGCTAAAACTGGAAGCATCTTTGATTTAAAAATCAACAGATCAACAGATGATCAACAAGTTCATGACATCATCAAATTCATCACCAAAGAAACCGCTGCCGAGCGTCCTGAAGCTCAGCGGCTCCGGCTTGGCGCTCCTCGTGGGCATCCAGGGCCCTTTGAAACCATGCGCACCTGGCGGTCACCCCGTGGCGGTTCACGACCGCAGGAGTTGGAAGGTGAAGTGCCACCGGTTTTGGAAATATTGAAATCTATAGTCGCTGTATAGCGTATATGGATAGATTGGATAGATGTAGATATAGATTGAGTGTATATATTTATGGATAAATATAGATTACCTTTTAGAAGTAAATATAGATATTCATATAGACATAGATATAGATATATGTGCAATTGCGCAATTATGCACAAAGTATTGGATGTATATACAAACATACATACATACATACATACATACATACATACATACATACATACATACATACATACATATATATTTATAGAATTGCATATAATAATGTATTGTGAACATTTATATATATATATATATATATTTGCGTGATCCGATCCATATCTATGCCCATATCCCTGGAGAATACAACCAACAGCTAGGGTACTCCCTGGTGAAATGGCGCTGAAGGATTCACGATGAATGATGACCGAGCCGATGACCGATGGTAGGGGCTCCTGCTGGATATGACCCAATGAAACCAACTCATCATTGAACGCGGCTACGACGACTTGTTCAAGACGAACCTAAGTGCTATATGCCTATATTTCTGGGATGGATGATGTCTTTTGGTTTGGCGTTCCTTCCAGTTCATGCGAACGCAACACAAACAATAAGCCCCGCAAACGGATGCTGGCGCCAACAGCTGGGAACCAGCATTGACCATCCCCGTTTGATCACTCGCATTTCCAACGCGGCTTTTGTCCACCCCGCAATGCTGGTGGCAGGGGCAATGCGCTGCGGGTATGAGCACCATATTATCCCCTTCTTTTATATAATCCCCTTTTGATGATGACTTACTGTACAGAACTGGCCATGGATCATCATTCTTCACCCCGCTTCACCCCACCTAATGGCTTTGCTGGAGCCACCGGTGGTGGCGTGGCCGCAGTCGGTGTTGGTGTGGACAAGTGGGAGACTGGCAGGTGGCACAACCAACGCTGGTTGGAGGTGGTGCACATACGATTCACGGCATCAAAGAGTCGTAGGATCTATCTGGAGCTTCAGCAGGGAACCAAGCATGACGAAGCCCTCATATAGACTTAATTATTGGTCAAGTGGGGAAAACATGGCGAAAAAGCAAGCAAATTTTGATTCATCATGGGATGGTACCATGGCTACAGCAGCAAGGACGGTGCCAAACAATGCACTTCTGAGCCTACAATCGTCTCAAGGTTGATCTTGACATGGAGTACTGCTGCACTTTTGCCAACGACCCGCAGGGTAGCACCAGCTTTCCGTTGAACCCTGAAGTCGGCCCGGGGCCTGCCACGCAAGGATCCTCAGGTGACCTGGCGGATCGGCTGTCCCGGGGCAACGACTTCACCCAACTCATGACCGGTGGGGCAGATTGAACGCCTGGTGGAAACTCCATAGTAATTCCAAATGTTCCAGGTCCCAAAAAACCTTAGGTGACTTAGGTGAATAATGGAACAGATTTTTTGAGTCTCATCGACACTCGTCAACTGAAAATTGACCATGAACAGAAGCTCTGCAGAATGTAGGTCTGGGCACGCCCCTTCCACACCGGTATGCTAAAACTGGAAGCATCTTTGATGAACGCATTGGAATAAACACCAGCAGTCGATAGTTGAGCCACTGCCATGGATATCCAGGGTCTCAACAGCATTGTTCAAACGTGGTCATTTATACTAACGGCAACTTTGTGAGATGTTTGGGGACAAATAGTCCGACCATTAGAAAAAAAACAGATGATTGGTTGGTGGTGACAAGCTGGAGAGTCTGGCAACAAGTGCGCAAAGAACTGGGAAGCTGTTCAGTAATTAATAAACATGTCAGTAATGAGAAAACTACTAGTAAAAATAACAAGGTTTTCAAATCTTGAGTAATGAAGTGAATTCCCTGTTCAGCGTGGCGCCACTCCAACATGGTCAGTGGCGCTGTCAGCACTTGACACCTGCTATGTGGATGTGCTATCGCACAGATCGTGAAGATATCAAGGTTAGTGACCAGAAAATTCACCAAGGGTTGTTTCCCGACTGATGTCATTTCGGATAGCTAGGGTGCCACCATTCATGAACATACGCACACGACCACGGATCGCGCGTGCCCAAACAAGAAAAATAGATCAGAAGTGATCTTGGCTACAAAGGATTTGCGTTCACCGAGATGGCACTCTGCGATGACCAAGATATGCGCAAATGAAGTTGCACTAAGCTCAAAGACTACAACCGCAGTCTTTTGCGCGTTGGTTCCCCTCAATCCCTCAGTGGTTCATGGGTATCTTAGCTACCCCTATGCAAACACCCACACCCAAAAAAAAATCACTTTGCTCCCAAGTGAATGCTGCTAACCATGAGCTCATGCTTCCATAGAGACGAGCATCGCTGGTGAGATGGTGACCATGAGGGTGCATGGATGATCATTCCAGGGATTGGAACAGTGATGGTAGCTACCAGCTTACGCAGGCGAGTAGATTCTGCATCTCGATCATCCCATCTACTAGGTCTACGCTGACCCTTGATTCACCAGCAACATCGATTGACCAGTGATTGAGCATTGCTTCTGGTATAATTATCAACATCAAATCAACATGAATCAACATCAATCAGCATCCTTCACAGTTACATCCTCCCACGGTGAACCACCGCGTCACAACCCCTGACCTGCCCAAAGGAGCAGGTGGAGCCTCAGATGGTGTGGCAATGGTCACCAAGAAGAGACACTTGGCGCAAAATAGTTCGTAATGGCGATTAATTAGCTAGACAATTCGTATTGACAATTACTAATGCAATAATGGTCGCTAGATGAACACTTAGTACTGGCGACTAATTTCTGAATACATTAATTGCTAGTCATGTACAATAATTTATGCAATATACAACCATTGGCGTGGTAATGGAATCTTGACAGTTTACAATAATAGCCAATTGGCAGTGTATAGTGACATTTACAGGTTCATTTGTCAATTATGAACAGTTTATAATAGTGATAATGATAATGGTGTGATGGTCAAAGATTAATAGTTGAATTGTAATAGTTTACTGGTCACATATTGGTGAAGTACTGTATAATTAATGGTCATGATGGTGAGAATTTGTGGAATATCATTGGTTCACTGGCGACATGAATACCCAATGATGGTGATTCATTTTATGATCCCAACCCTTGTCAACTATGAATTGCAGGTGGTAAATGGTTGTCAATCATGGTTACCAAATACCATCCAGCTATGGTTGTTGCCTCCGACGAGGTGAAAACGCGCAACCTTTCAGTTGTAAATCCCCTGTAACAGCGGCTCCTACGGTATTTTTTTACATCGTTTTTCAGGGTTTCGCTGGGGTGGTCTGGGGTGGGGTGGATGTCATCGTTTTCATAGAACAGTCATCGTCTTCATAGAAGCTGTCATCGTCTTCATCAAAGTTGTCATCGCATACAGTATCATGTCATCATTTTTGGGGTGGAACATGGAGAACAGGGGGGTGGGTGGGTGGGGGGGTTGGGAGGGGGTGGGGGTACAAGTTTTGTTCACTTCTCGGATCTTCGCGGTTATTTCCTGTGTTGTTGTGACTCCGTGTTTTCTTCGGCGGTTGCTTCGAGCTCGTGGTTTTTTGGGGTCTAACGTTGGTTGCGTTGAGAGTCGCCATGTTTCTACAGAGCCAGTCGAAGCCGTGCTCTGGGCAGACATCCCGGAACGGCATTCTGCACAAAGGACTGTGATTTCCTCACCTGCTAGAGCGCTTCAAAAAGGATTGCCGATCATGCGGCATCTTGGTCGGGCGCGCGTTTACAGCCCGTCGAACCGTGGTTGTTACGCATACAATTCCTGCAGATTGTGACACAACAAGGGCTTGTTGGGCATCCCTTTTTTCAGGTGTCATCCACAAGTATTACCTACTATTAACATATTTCTTCATGAACCATGTTTTCACTTTGCCACCATTCAACATCATAAACCACAGGTCAACCGCCATCATTTTGAGGATGGTAAGAACCCTTATCATGGGTGACTCTCAGTCATTCACAAATGTCAATAATAGCGAAACATTCTAGACCGCCATAAGCAATAGACTAACCATGCTTGATCATCATGAACCCACAAATGGACTGCTTTCAGCCCGGCCATATTCATTGGCTTTCTTAGCCCATAATCAATAATTGACTTATCATTAACTGACCCGTGATAATGGTTAGTTCTTCCATTGAATATGAAGCATCAATAACTCAAATGGGCAACTAAAAATAACTAACCATTCCTATCAACCACTACTAAACCATGATTAATCATCATTCACCATGATTAGACATAATCAACCACCCTCAGTCAATCTATTTGGCCATTGATAGTCATCGTCAATATACCACCACGACTTCCACAGTCCTTGACAACAATTCATGGTAAATCACCAGCGAAAATCATGGTTGACCATCATGATCATCCAGGTGGGTAAGACATCAACAGATCATAGATGATCTATCGTGAATGAACCATGTTTTGTGCATAATCCAGTTTTCATGGAACCATTGATAAACCATTAGTCGGCTATCAAAACAACATTGAGAACCCACTGAGAACGCATGAGCAAATCAGTGATAAATAATTTTAAAAAAAAGCAAACCGTTAAGTCATCCAGACTGAACCATTGAACGGACCCATTGACTTGAATAAATCAACCATTCACAAATCATAAATGATTTAAATCAACCATTAAGATTGACTACCATTACAGACAACCATTAGTCAACCATTCATAAATCATTTCTGGATTGACTACCCGTTGATACGATCAACGCCAAGGGACAGGTGTTCGCCGCTGAGGGGCGCTCGGAAGAGATGTGTTCATGGCCTGCGCTAAGCGCATCGCGGATCCAACAAAGGAGATGTTGGAGCAAAAACATGGGGGTTGGAGCAACAAAAACGGGGATTGAAGTGCTTGCACCAGCAACAATTGCCTATAGAGTGTAGGTTGTTGATGGGTACTTTTGTTTAAACCCCTTCCCAAAGTAAGTTTTACACCCGCAATAAACAAATTGTTCCGTAGGTCAGGACAATGCCTCATAATAACTTCAAAACCGACTGGTTGGGCAATTAAAATGATAGTTTCCCACCGGTTTAACATCACTTTTGATGAGGCCGTTCAAGATCGCTGCAATACGCAATGACAATCCAGAAATGCCCCTCTTTGAATCAGTGCTAAAGTGTCCCTGCAAGTCTTGGAAGAGTCCCAGAAAAGGGCAACATGTCAACCACAGAGACAATGGATCATGTGCATCCAGGATGGCACACCCTCCTGTAACCATAACAATACAAGACCCAAAAAACAGTGGGAAAATCCTGGATACATGTTTCAGCACCATTCGAATGTTCCATGACTATGGTTGTTTTGGATTTGGGCATTGTCAACCAACACTTGCTGCCCCCCTTTAAATCAGAATTGCATCTGTCTATCTATGTATCTATCTATCTGTCTATCTACCTATCTATATATATTCATCTATCTATATATTCATATTTATATGTATGTAAAAAAAATATATGTATATATACACATACACAAGTCCTTTGAAATCGCAGAAGTCATATTCATCTCTGCTTTCAGCTTGTCCCATCGTCCTTGCACCCATCCGGGGCCCACCTGCATCACATGCGCTTGTGACGCTGGAATTCGATGTTTGCTTGTGTGATCTCGTTTCCATTGTTCGTTTTGCTTTGTTTGTTCCTTTAGTTTATTTATTTGTTCATGTCGTGTGTTTGTTTTTGAGCAAGTCAGTCAGTCTTTCTTGGCTCAGACTATCAGTCTGTCAGACAATGAGTGGGAAGTGAGCGAGGCACTTGTATTCTGATATCTTGGCTCTAGAAGCTTTGTGACATTTGCATGAAATATGGCTGCAGAAAGAGCATGTATGATTTGCCAACAAGTGTTCTCAATTTGCAGGATTGATCATATGTGTACCTTTATTTACATTTGAATATAGATCTCAATCTATACATATACATATTGTGTGAAGCCCAGGAAGCAAACAGCACGCGCAAGCGATAGCCAACAACAAGAAGATTCAAGACAGGAAATGCTGCGGCTGAACCACACTTTACTTCAAAGGATTCTTCTTTCATAAAGACCGGGATGGCCCTTGCGCTGCTTGCACTTCTGATCTTTCATCATAGTTGCTGTGATTCCTCCATGGCAAAAGTATCCGCAAAGAACATTCTCAACGACATTTCAATACTGTACATATAATATATTCATATATATATATATGCATAAATATGCTTTTTATTATTTTTCTATCTACTTATATATAAATAGCTGGAATCTGATTCAACCGATCCCAGGTCATCTCAAAAAAGGCATTCCTCTTGGTTCCTATGTGCCCTTGCATTTGCGGCAAAAAATAGACGGAAACCCTAGCCCAGGCACTAAGCTACATAAAATCACACTTTTGCGTTGATTTTCCATCAAATGAGACTCTGCCACCAAATGACTCTTGATGCGGTGCCTTTTTGGCGCCTGATTTTCCAACAACGGTGTGGGGGCATGAATCCATGCAGACCATGAAGTCTTTGCCATGATCTGTTGATTTCTTGGATTCTCACATCATGACGAGTCACCCATGAAACCCATCCATCTGACGAGTCGTGAACGGTGTTACCTTCCAGGTATGTCATCGATGGACTTGGCAGCTGCTTCCAGGACAGGGGTGGCATCAGCGCCGTCGCCGCGGAGGAACAAGACCAAGGCATCTCCTGTGGGTTCTCAACGAGCCACGACATGGTTGACATCATCAACATCCACATCAACAATAGCCCGGCCATCGAGAATAGCCCGGCAATCAGAGACTGTGGGGATGACTCCAGCAAGCATATAATAACAATTTCAGCGTATTCAACCACTAGTATTTAACCACTAATATTCAACCACTAATATTCAACCACTAATATTCAACCACTAATAATCAACCACTAATATTCAACCACTAATATTGAACCACTAGTATTCAACCACCCAACGTCAAAAGAAACAAAATGGCACAGGATAAAATTGGGGGTTGACCCTGAATTCTACTCCAGTCCGAGAGCAACTTTTTGATACAAGCTGCAAAGATACCAAAGATTAAATTCCAAGTATGGAAGTGAGATATTCCAAACAGTGAAAAAAAGAACCGTCAATTAAATTCAAAGCCATAGTGTGTCTTCCAACACATTCAATGCAAACAGTTTTGCACAGAACCCCTTTTGAACATTTTCTCTGAACACCTTTTGATGACTACATGGTTTCCACTGAGACGGTCCCTATCTGCAACATTTTCTCTCACACTTTTTGATGACCAAATATGAACCAGAACCCCTTGGAAACCTTCGGAACCGGTGCCCCATCATAGGAACTTGAGACCTGTGGATTGTATCCTGGACGCTTTCCTGCAATCAAGTAGGAATCCTTCGAACCAGTCCTCAGGTAACGGTCCCGATTTGCAACATTTTCTCTGACACCTTTTGATGACCAAATGGTTTCCACTGAAACGGTTCCTATTTGAAATAATTTCTTTAACACCTTTTGATTCAGTTCAAAGACCTATTTTTCTCTATTAAACAGGTCCTTATCTGCAACATTTTCTCTGACACCATTTGATGACCAAATGGTTTCCACTAAAACGTTCCTTATCTGCAACATTTTCTCTGACACCTTTTGCTGACCAAACAGTTTCCACTGAAACGGTCCCTATCTGCAACATTTTCTCTGACACCTTTTGATGACCACATGCTTTCCACTAAAACGTTCCCTATCTGCAACATTTTCTATGACACCTTTTGATGACCAAATGGCTTCCGTTAAAACTGTCCCTGTCTGCAACATTTTCTCTTACACCTTGTGATGACCAAATGGTTACCACTGAAACGGTCCCTATCTGCAACATTTTCTCTAACACCTTTTGATGACCAAATAGTTTCCACTGAAACAGTCCCTATTTCAAACAATTTCTCTTACACCTTTTGATTCAATTCAAAGACCGATTTTTCTCTATTGAAGGGTCCTGCAGCATGAAGCATGAAGAATTTGCCACAGATGCCATGGGGGCTATGCTTGAGAAGTTTCTCAGCCACTTTGGTGACCCAAAAATTGCAAGGTTGATGAAGTACACTCGCACAATTACAAGAACTAGTGACATGGCTACGGATTAATAGTAACCAACAAATGGGTAGGTCTCCTAGCAATCCCCTGTGAACAAAAAAACACAAAGAAATACCTGGTTGGTGGTCAACCACCCCTATGAAAAAAACTAGCCAACCAACCATGTGTTGATATTGCGGAAAATGAAAAATGTTTCAAACCACCCACCAGATCCCACCAGATCCCACCAGATCCCACCAGATCCCACCAGATCCCACCAGATCATTCGCAATACCCCATCAACATCTTCAATATCAAATACTGATCGTTGTTCATCATCATCATCATCATCATCATCATCAACCAGCACTGACCAACAATCATCAAGGTCTTCACGCCAAAAGAGGAATCTTTTACAACAAGATCGGAAGACTTCAAAAGAGAAATCCTAAAACGAGATCGGAGGAGTTCGAAAGAGAAATCTTACAACGAGATCAGAAGACTTCACAAGAGAAATCTTATAACAAGATCGAAAGACTTCCAAAGAGCAATCTTACAACGAGATTTCAAAAGAGAAATCCTACAACGAGATGGAAAGACTTCGAAAGAACAATCTTACAAGGAGATGTGAAGACTTCGAAAGAGGAATCTTGTACAACGAGATTGGAAGGCGTCAAAAGAATCTTGTAACGAGATCAGAAGACTTCGAAAGAACAATTTCATACAAGGAGATCGGAAGGCTTGAAAAGAGGAATCTTGCAACGAGATCGAAGACTTCAACTGAGGAATCTTTTACAGCGAGATCGGAAG
>VSDK01017154.1:1989-37039 GCA_009767595.1 Symbiodinium kawagutii | reverse complement strand
CTTACTCAACAGGGTTGCGAGAAATGGCTTTCAACAAATTTACCGCCTGCCTTCCACAAACCAACTAAAATCAACTGCTTGGGTGCTATGCATTTCTAAAATGCTTGCCCTGTCAAGTCGCCAAGAAATTCAGGATCTTCATCATGAAACATCATGAAAATCACAGGTGGAGAGCCATGGTTGCCGTTGTGCTTGTCAAACTTTACCAGCCAAGCAGCTTCCCCCTGGGCAAGCACAGCCCTTGCGCGTGCCTGTGCTGGCAGCGCCGAAGGACAGAATGTCCAGCGTGCCCAGCTGCAAGATGGCCTCACAGCCATTGTCAGTTTCAACTCTCACTTTGTCCCAGATTTGGTTGGGAAAATCTACAGGAAACAAATGCAAACTCCTATGATTAGTGGTTTAGATTAAAACAAGGGTTTCCTGTAGATTGTCCCATCAACCAACCCACTCCCTCGGAGTAAGGCAAACCATTCCAAGTTATTGCTTGCCAAAACGGAATATGCCTGGATAAGCCACCTTCAAATTTTGCCGCTAATCTTATCTATAGCAATCTCCTCGGAATAACTTTTTGATGGCTTGGTGTGCTTTCTGCGAAACATGTCGCCATCCCAATGGAAACCCAGCACAATCAGTTGAGGTCATGCAAGAACGGTCAGGACTTACAAGCCAAGTCAATTCACCAAAGAGACTACCCAAATATCGAATCCTGCAAGCTGTGCACCCACGGAGTTTCCCAAACTCTTGGCCCACCACACACATTAGCAGTCCTCCAGAACGTTGTGGCAAAAGAGTTCATTTAGTTGGTTGAAATTGTCCCTCAAGTCGAAACAAGCATACCTGTAAAGGGCGTGCAAAAGACCTTGTTCGTAATCAATTCCAATTATGTTCGACCCGTGGGTCGCTTTGAGCAATCGTTGCGAGGAAATACACTATCTCATCACACTGTGTATGTGTATGTTTGTGTAGATTAATCATTATCACGCAATCTTTTTGCCACGGCTAGCCACTTCTTAGCCATGGCTTATAACCACAAACCAACAAGCAATGCCCTGGGCAGGTGAGCAGGTGCCCTGCCTGGCCTGCGCCGTTTGGTCATTGGAAGTTTTGCCTCGGGCCTCGGCTTTCTCCAACTCCTCCAGTGCTGACCCGAACCAGCCCCACCTGATTACATTCATCTAACATAGCAACATCGCAATTCACAATGGGCAATCAATCGACTTGCTTGGTGGACTATCAACTGTTGTGTTACTAGAGGGCAAATGATCACTGGCAGCAGGGAGAAACCCTACCCAGTTGACTTGTAACCACTACGCCGTGCCTATGTCCAGTTGAGAAGTCACAACCTGCGTCTGTTCATTGCGGTTCTTGATCAATCAACAAATGCAAGCAGCTTTGTTGAAGCAGCTGTTGTGAAGTAGCACTAATCTTACTCCAGCACTCCAGGTTTGCCTTCGAGGTTGGCAACAGATTGCTATGGTGAATCAGTGGCGCTGGTGACAGTAGCTGGGAGTATCGATACAGTGGCTACGGGACAAAGCGTTAACAATAGGTCCAAACATTTTACCGTAAGTTTTAGCTATGTGACCCTCCATTCATCGTTGTTTGAACCCATTTTGGCGCCTCAAACACAATTCACTTCCCAAATCTTGGGTATACTGGTCGTTCGAACTTCCATTTCGTGGCTCACATTGTTTAGACCAATTTCTTGCGATGCGAACTTCCCACTTTGGGGTGAGATTTGACACCCATACCAGCCCGTACTCATATGAAATATCTCTGAGTTGGAGAACCCAACATGAACCAGTTGCACTGATTGTTGCCATTATCCGAGTCATGAGTTCAGCATCAAGGGAACCTGTTGTTGGTATATTCTGGGTGGTGATATCGTAATAGCGGGTTGAAAACCAATATCCAAGCTAAGTGCATCTATAGTTGACTATCAACAATACCAACGATCCAAAAAGGACGACAGGACAATAAGATCATGACAGGTGATCTCCCCCCATAGTTCTATATAGTTCTTGCCTACTCGCTCACGTTTGAGCAACCATGAACCCAAGAATCCCTCCACCAAAACGATTCCCCCTGGATGTGCCCCCGACGGAGCTCTGCATCGTGCCGTTCCGCAATCAAGGGGTTCCTGGCAGAAACTCTCCTGAAGATCCAATGGCTCATGGTTCAGATGGTTCCGCAGTGCTAAAAGCCATGTCTGAGCATGGAAAAGAACCGTTGCACGATGATGTTCCAGAATGGTTGATCGGTTGATGCTGATTTGTAGCGGTTTATTTTCAATGGTAGGGATTGTGGTTGCTGGCAAGACCACCAACTAGCTGGTGAATGTATGCTACAGCTTGCGATGACGTATCAACAGAGCTAGAACTATGGGTAAAACCACCAATGGTGCTTTGGACGCGACAATAAGAAGGACCTACCAACAAGAACTGGTTGCCAAGCAGGCATTGACTGTGAATAAGCAGCGTTCATTGGTGGTGCTCATGTGTCTAGGCTCATAAATCACAGTTTCTGCAGCTCAGCTGTGGCCAAGGCGCGCAATCTCCAACTACATAGAGGTTCCCAGGTCATGAGGACAGCTACCCAAGCAACCACTCATCCAGCCTGCCAACTAATCCCACAATGATCAACTAACGATTTGAAACCATTGCTGAGCATGCTAAAGTAACTAACAAACACAATACACCCGAATTCGCCATGATCAACTAACTATGCTCAGCCGTTTTCAAATCAATTTCACCAGATTTCGCCCTGAAGACCGCGAGCCATTGGCCAATCCGGACATCCCAAGCCCTTCACACATCGATCGCCTCGCGACTTCACCCAGTGGGGCACGAAGATCCACCGAAGGAAATGCTTGGGCCATGCCACCTGGCGGACCCATCATGGTATTGCTGTGGACCTGGTTGGAAACTGCACGGGGACTCCATAGGTGTTACATCGGAATTCATGGATGCACCATGGTTGAGCTCTCGAAAAGAAACTACTCGCGAAACGGCCTCCGATGGGACGTTCTTTTTGAATACTTCTCGATCTGGATATTGGGGGCTGCTCGTTCCGATTCCAATGAGGATGATACTTAAGCTCGAAAATGGAAGGTGTTGGTCATGTTCCCTGATGAAGTCGAACGGTAAACTGATCTTGACCCAAAACCAGCTAGGTGAGATTTTGTAGAAATAGACATCAAAATCATGAGATCTGTAAACCAACAGGTAATCGCGGATAATGGTGGTCAAAATAGGGGATAATGACCAACAATAATGGTGTGCTCAAGCCTCACGAGGGTTGGCCATAGCTGATTGGTCACCCTATGAATAATGACAATTTAGGAATGGTTGGGTGGTACCACAATTATATATACTTTTGGCCATTACAAACTACTACTTGTCCATCATATTCCATCATCAGCCTTGAGATTCCTTGACATTCTTCTGGTATCGCTCATTGGACCAATTCTGCAAACGATCTTCTGGACGCTGAAAAGTGCTGTGATCGTGTGGCTCGAGATGCGACCATTTGTTCTGGAAAGTTCGGTTCACTACCTTTGGTAAACAGTTTTCAACCTCAAAACTTCAAAAAGTTTGACGTCCTTGGAACCACCAATGAGCACAAATGAATGAATAATTAGACATGGTGATAGTAATCATTAGTTGTAATTAATCGCAACAGTAAAAGATACTGTCAAATATCTTTATTTAGACAATTACCGGAGACTTCTTTTGTGACACACGAAGCTACAATCCTACAAACTATGTTTTTAGGCGTTAAGGTTCTACTTCTCTACCGCCCCTACAGTCTGGAAGAATCGGCGGGTCTTGTTGCATTGCGTCAACCAACAATAATTGTTTACCAATATATCATTGTCATCATTATCATCAACAACAAGAACAGCAGCAGCGGGACAACTGCTGCTGAAGTTCTTCAATTTCTTTCGCGCTGCGGTCACTCTCCTGGTGAATCCATCATAAACCTATACTGGCACGTCTTCTTGCCTCGATGTTGGCCATCTGTTCTTCTTCTTTTTTCGGTGCGACCTCACTCTCGCCTTCTGCCCTCTTGAAGGTGGAAGGGTTTCTGCTTTCTTCCGCACGTCCGGGTCCTGCAAAAATTTCTCTGCTGCCAAGTGCTCTGCCACACGTCGGTGAGGACGAATCTCACTAACAAAGCGTCTCTCAGCATTCTCTTCTCTCCAGATTAATACACCACAGCTGGGGTCTACTTTCAATGTGCATTGCCACCGACTCGCATTGCCACTTGCAATCGTGTGAAAAGATTCGTAGATGAGTTTTTCAGCTTCGCCCGGCTTCACTCCCATGAGGCGCCTCAGGCAAAGCATTTTTGCAATGCAGTTTGCAAAGCATTCGGCGAAGCATTACACAAAATATGCAGTTTGCCCAGTTTGCTGAAAGAAAAACACAACAAATAATACTGAAACCGGAGTTTGGGATAGTTTAGGGAGAAAACCACGCAAAAAACATGTTGAGAATGAGCTAGTGACTTTACGAAGGCATGGGCTGCATCCTTCGGGTTGTCAAAGTCTTTGGGATCGAAACCACGTAGAGCTTTTGGGGATGGCTTTCTCCCCTTCGGCTTCGCACTCTCCTGCGGTAAGAGATCACTGCTCTGTTTGTTTGCACTTGCACTTCGTTTCCTCGCTCGGTGTGATCTGCAACTTTGCCTCTCTGGAGATCTGGAACTTCGAGAATCTCCACTGCTTCTCCTGCTCGATCCAAAGGATGCACTGCTCGAACTTCCAGGTGTTCTGCTTCTCTGGTTCGTTGATCCAGAGGATCTCCTGCTTGAACTTCCAGGTTTCCTCTTTGTAGAGTTTGGGGTACGCCTCCGGTCACTGCCGGCAGAAAGAAAGCCCTGTGAGCTTCCCACGGCGGCCATATCCTGTGACATCTGCCAAGGAGGCTGTGAATCAAAGGGTCTTCAATCCGAGTGGTTTGGAGATGGATTCAATCTCGACCACTATAAGAAATAGATTTCCCATTCTCAACAGATTTTCTCTTGTTAGATTTCGTTCTTGGCAAATGCAGTTGTCAACTTTGTCCTTGAACCAAACTATCGGCTCCGGGCAATCAAGGACGGCAGCTTGGTGAGAGGAAACGCTTGACATGTGCGCAACTGTTGTTAAAAGCCGCCTTGAGCATGTGGGCGCCAACCTCCCACCTTGAAAACATACTTTTTCAGCAAGGCCTTCAGGGATGATGTTCATTCATTTGTCCTCAACAACATGATTTAGGTTTAGGGTGTATTGGGTCATTATATACAGATTGGTCGTTACAGTATATACCAAAAGAAAAGCCATGGCCAATGCGTCACTGGCAAATGTGTGCAACCAGCAGGTCAATGAGAAGCAACAGATCGGTTGAGGCATGGCCGGTAACCATCAAAATTTCATTGCTAGCACCGTAAAACTGCGATCAATAAGCACTGGAGTTCCCAACAATTCACCAACAATCACCAACCAACCCCCACTTATCGTTCTCACTTACAACAAAAAGGGCTTTAGGCGCTCGAGCATTGCCCACCTCTTCGCAGTCTCCCGCCTTCGGATCAATCTCTTTCAAAGAGATGCAGCTGGTCTTCTCTCCATCGAGTTCGCCCAGAGCCTTGCAAAATCGAACAGCCGACACAAGCGGTGCCCCAAGTAGCTTAGCCGTCATGCTTAGAACCTAAAGATTGTTGATGATCTGTCTATTCATCATTCCTGACTACTGTGAACCATCTTTCAATCGTATCGAGTCTTCTTTCAACATTAAATGATTTTGAATCACATTGAATGACCATCAATATCCTAGTTGACCACAATCAACAATCATGAACCAGTTTATCGTTTTGACCCACACCTCGGCATTTGGCAAGCAAGCTATTGAATGTATGTCATCATTGTTGGATCCCCGGGCCGAAACAAGCAGTTGATTCTAACGCACGCTGCTTGACCACCAACACTGGTTTCCAGCCCAATTTTTTTTGACCCGTTGTGGATGCAATCATTACAGGCTACCGTTTGGGCAACCACCACTCCTAGTAGCTCCTGTCCTTGCTCCCCCACTTGAAGGGTATCACCAACGGATACCCGGAACAGCTCCAACCAGCTCCCGACCACCAGCCAGCAGCTTCCCACGGCCCATGTCCTGACCAACCCACTTCCCAAGGTCCGCGCTTTCGCAGGTTTCCCACCAAGCCCATCGCAAGGCAATTTGACTCAACTTGCCTAGCTGCGGGCCCCCAACGACAACGTGAATAGTTGTAGTATGAAACCCATCTCTACATATTACCCAGCTGATCATATCTACCAGGCGATCAGATAGCTCATAGTTGTCGGGTTACAGTTTCCTTGTTGATGCCTCAATGCCTACGGGGTTTTGCAGCAACCTTTTTTCTTGGATGACCCTGGTAGGGGTTGTGGTTGCTTGCAAGACAACCAACTAGCTGGTGAATGTATGCTACAGTTTGTGATTTCGTATAAAATGGAACCAGAACTTTGGATTAAAAGCCACCAATGGTGCTCCGGACGTGACAATCAGAAGGACATACCAACAAGAAGTAGTAGCTTGGCAGGCAATAAACAGCAATCATAGGCGGTGATCATGTGTCTAAGCCCATGAATCACACTTTCTGCAACGGCTCAAGTTAGCTGTGGCTAAGGCGCGCAATCTCCAACTACATAGAGGTTCCCAGGTCATGAGGACAGCCACAAGTCACAATCCCAAGCAACCAACCACCTAGCCTACCAACTAATCCCACCATGATCGATTTTAAACCATTGTTGAGCATGCCAAAGTAACTCACAAACACGATACACCAGAATTCGCCATGATCAACTAACTATGCTCAGCCGTTTTCAAATCAATTTCACCAGATTTCGCCCTAAAGACCGCGAACCATTCGCCAATCCGGACATCCCAAGTCCTTCACAGATCGATCGCCGCGCGACTTCACCGAGTGGGGCGCGAAGATCCACCGAAGGAAATGCTTGGGCCATGCCACCTGGCGGACCCAGCATGGTATGGCTGTGGATCTGGCTGGAAACTGTATGGGGACTCCATAGGTGTTACATCGGAATTCATGGGTGCTCTCGAAAAGAAACTACTCGCGAAACGGCTTCCGATCTGGATATTGGGGGCTGCTCGTTCCGATTCCAATGAGGATGATACTTAAGCTCGAAAATGGAAGGTGTTGGTCATGTTCCCTGATGAAGTCGAACGGTAAACTGATCTTGACCCAAAACCAGCTAGGTGAGATTTTGTAGAAATAGACATCAAAATCATGAGATCTGTAAACCAACAGGTAATCGTGGATAATGGTGGTCAAAATAGGGGATAATGACCAACAATAATGTTGTGCTCAAGCCTCACGAGGGTTGGCCATAGCTGATTGGTCACCCTATGAATGATGACAATTTAGGAATGGTTGGGTGGTACCACAACTATATACTTTTGGCCATTACAAACTACTACTTGTCCATCATATTCCATCATCAGCCTTGAGATTCCCTTGACATTCTTCTGGTATCGCTCATTGGACCAATTCTGCAAACGATCTTCTGGACGCTGAAAAGTGCTGTGATCGTGTGGCTCGAGATGCAACCATTTGTTCTGGAAAGTTCGGTTCACTACCTTTGGTAAACAGTTTTAAACCTCAAAACTTCAAAAAGTTTGACGTCCTTGGAACCACCAATGAGCACAAATGAATGAATAATTAGACATGGTGATATAGTAGTCATTAGTTGTAATTAATCGCAACAGTACAAGATACTGTCAAATATCTTTATTTAGACCCACCAAGTTTTCACAAACTACCAAATGATACTAAATGCACAGTCCCAGATGGAACACTGCAAAATGCGTTTGAGCAAGGGTGCCACAAGTTAAAAGCCACATACTTTTCAGAATGTTTTGCTTTTGTTATCAGCTGATATTTCAGGCCTCCAATTGTGCTGTGCTTATCAACTTGCAATTTGTTTTGGCATGTACAAAAAAATCAAACTAGAGGCATGTTTCGAATTCCAGACAGGTTTGATTCTTGAAGGCTGTTGCATCAGCTTCGGCTCTTGCAAAAAAGCGAAATCTCAAAAAAGGCCCCCCTCCCTTTGAATTCGAACAAAATACAAGTCAAACAAATAAACGGAAGAGTTCCCGTAGCCCTGCACAGCAATTTAAATGTACCCGCAGTCTGCCCGGCCGCCTCACTTCACTACAATATGCATTTCGTACCTAACTATAGGATGAAGTTGCAACACCCCTCACTTAAACATGGTGTATAGTCTATATGCGCGTCAATTAATGTCAAATAGCGCCATTCAGTCTCAATTTGTGTCGACAAGTGTCAATTAGTGTCTACGAAATGGAGTTGTCGTTGTCTCTCAGCTGTCCCCATCCTATGTCGTCGTTGTGGTTTAGGTCATCGTCATGATTCAAGTGGTAGTTCACCGCTCGTCGAATTGGCACGCCGTAGATGGTGAGCCACCAACCATAGCTGAACAGTCTGGAGAAAGTGAGGAAATGATGAACCCATATGAACCCTGCCCTCATCCTGGCAGTTGTCATCGAGGTCTGTCCTAACGAAAGTAAAGGGTCAAAGGGTCTAGGACCTTGGTGTGTAGTCATCGCATGTTTCCATGATATTGCCTTACAAAAACATTACCCCATTTGGAAGTAGTAATTACTAGGGAAAACAAGCATGTTTGAAACCACCAACCAGATTACTACAACTTGGGCTGGACCAAGACCAAACATGTTTGCAAAAAGCAAAGGAAATAAGCAGTTGTCGTGGACCAAGGTTCATTCATTTGTGCAAACAGGATCCAGGATCCCTCACCCACGACCTGAGCAGGCTTTAATTTGATGAAATTTGATTTATCTCAATTCATTCTCATTGATTCTAAGTGGCTTTGATGGATTTTGATTGATGTTACAGCAATTGATCTTGGTTGGTTCTGACCGACTTTATTTGATCTTGATTTATTTTGATTAATTTTGATTCAGCCTGCTTGATCTTAATAGATTTTGATTGATTTTGAGTCATGTGTAATTATCCCCAATGAGGGCCCACTAAATACATACGAAGTCCCCATGTAGACTGCGGCCAGAGAAGGATATCTTCGTTAGGACGCTGGCATCACGTGACCAAAACATTCCATAGTCACAGTCCATTGAGCTTTAAGGGGTTAGTGTTCCCAATTATGTGTCTTACAATATGTATACATGTATCATCATGAATCATGTTGTTGACCATCGTTCACATGTTACAGGAGCACGATTCACCATGAGCGGAAGACTGAGGCACTGGCAACACCATGGAGTCGGTCAGCAGCCCAGCCTTGGTATGCCGCTGGATGTCTGCAGTCACCAAGCTGCCCTGAAACCACAACTGTCGGCTGTCTGTCAATGGCAGTCCCCAAACAGTTGGTCTCTCCATGTTTCTCCCCCATTGAAAAATGATCATGGTCAGTGGATTACTGTGTACCCCTTACCCCAGTAGATGCCTGTCATGAGAGCCCAGGTGCGATTAGATGTGAAAAAGGAGAGGCGCTGCTACACAGCAATTCAAATGCCATGGTTCACAACGACCAGCTAAATATGCACTTCGCGTCCACCAGTCGGACTGGATAGCAGCGTTAGCATCTTGAGATTTGAAGCTGATACCCACTTTGAAAGCCATTTACTTTCTTAGGCAAAATCGCAGCCTTTCTTGAAGAATGATAAATTGATAAATCAGGTATTAGAATCCTGAGTGCAACTTACAACTTCCCAGTGACATTTGAAAAGACTGCGTCAACCACAAGCCTTACATAAACCATGCATGGGTTTGTTCATAGATAGTGTCCCCTCAAAACTGGCAGTTTCCGGCTTTTGATCATGATGTTTCCCTATTACCTTTAATAATGACCAACCAATTGGTTAGTTAAGGGCCAAGGGTTACGCCATGGCGAACTGGACCTGGAGTTTCGTCCAAGCAGCACAGGAGCGAGATCACGGTGTGGATGGCTGCGATGGATCGTTGGGCTCCGGATCCACGTCCTGGCTGGGGATCAACCGTGAGGAACCGGATCCCATAATTACCATTCAATGGTTGCCAGGTCATAGGTAATTTGACCCTGGGTAAGTGGTCCCACCCCAGTCCCTACTCAAACCTGGACGAATCATGGTGCGCTATGTTGGTCTTTGATTCCCGTAGCTCATACCCATCGGCCTTTCGGTACTTGATCCTGACCCATTGACAGCGGCAAGTCCCACGCCAGCCTCACGCATGAAGGATTGCAGGTCATCATCAAAAAGACCTGAGCAAGTCGTCGAACATTGGCGGAAAACCATGAGATGATCACGGCAATGGCTCAAGATGATCTCTAGAAAGCTTTGTCTCGCCGAACAATCTCGCTGGTCACCAAATAATGTCCCATCAGGTCACATAGGTATGGATCAAAATCATCTGGTACCTAACGGTCCCGAGCACGCGCAATATGCTTTTTGTGGGAAAGCATGATTTTTTTGTTGGTTGGCATGCCTTGATCCAGGATTCGTGAAAACTCCGAGGTCAAACCTGCTGAATGGTCGCTTTGTTCAAGTTGTTTGGAGAGGCTCTGGAGAAAAGGCCATCCACCTCTTCTCCCCCATGAAAATGATAAGCCATGTCATAGTCTTGTAGGTCAGGTAACTGTTATCGCTGCTGGCTGAGCGAAATATCTGTTGTTTGACAGTCAATAAATCCGGCGGTGTGGGCGAATACTCACGCTAAGCGGGGTGAATAAGGCAAAAATCAACAGGTCCGCCGTAGGGCCCCACCCTGCAATCGCTGCGGTGACCGATCCCCATATCATAACATCATCAGGACTGCTCGTGTGACAGTGCCATTTTCCAACTTCTCTCCATTGGCGCCTTCAAGACCAGGATTTCAAGGTGATGGCGTCCCTGGTGAGGGTGGGAATGTCCTGCAAGCGCGGTGGTGGCGGACCCAAGACATGTCCCAAGTGCTGATGGTGTTCGGCAGGTCCCCAAGGGAACAAGGGAAGGGACAGGTGATGATAAGTGGCATTTGCTGAGAACATTACATTGATGGAGGGGCACATGCACACACTGATGTTCTTTTCTCACATTCATCGTTATTTCCCACATAGTTGTGATATGTTCAATCTTCTGCTGCGTTGGAAGTGTTACGCAGGCTGGGATAAACATAGGCTCATATTTCGGGGTTTCAGCAAGTTTGAGGGGGCTATGACCAAGCTACAGTCTTCGGCACCACGTGCACCAAGTAGAACAGGGTGCCTCTGAAAATTCCGGATAAGCCATGTATTTGACTCCACTATCATGGCTGATTCCATTGATACTAATGGATTAAAATGGATCAACATGGATCAACATGGATCAACATGGATCAATCCTTTCGCCTTGATAACCCGATAAGCTTTGAAGAATGTCACTCTTCCAGTCTGGTCTGCCGATTCCTGGCAGCGTCCTCCATCATACTGGTCTTGAAGTCTTGGAACTCGCGCCCTGGCTCGTTTCAGGGCAGATGGTAGTGCGTGGCCTACATGGAGCTGTCCATAACGGGGATCCCGAGGGCTGATGATCAGCTTTCATGAGCGCATCATGCGTTGACCCCCTGACATCTGTGAAGCCATTAAGGTGGAAACCGGCACCAGAAAGTACCACGATCAACAGTTGAGACTGGAGCTACTGCCACCACAGGAGCTGGTTTGATCACAAGATTCTAAAGCATGCTGACCGAGACCCCATTGCTAGGCACAACAAATACCCGGAACAGCTCCAACCAGCTCCCAACCAGCTCCCAACCAACTCTGCCGCCCCCACAGTCTGGAAGATCGGCTAGCAGCTTGCCAAAAAAAGAATTTGTTGTTCCCAAAAATCGAAGAATCAAAGAATCGGCAGATCTTGTCGCATTGTTGTTTGTCGTCGTTGATTGATAGCCACGGTTGTTCCTCAACCAACCATCCTCGTTAACCAGCACATCATCATCATCATCATCATCATCATCATCATCATCATCATCATCATCATCATCATCATCATCATCATCATCATCAGCAGCAGCAGCAGCAGCAGCAGCAGCGGGACAACTGCTGCTGAAGTTCTCCAATTTCTGTCGCGCTGCGGTCACTATCCTAGGGACTCCATCAGACTTATACCCCAAAAAGACAGATTTCGGACCAAAACCAACCCATGGATTTGGTCAAACCTAAAGCCTACCTGCGAGCTTGGTAAAAATCTCATATCTAGTGCTCCGTTCTCAGATCCATCTCAGGGCACTCATATCAAGCTCATGGTTGGCGATGAGCACCAAAAATCACGTCCTTCGCCTGGGGTTCGTTGCCTCTGATGACCGGCGTTTCTTGTCACCTCGCAGTCGGCTTTGCGCTGATCTTTTCAAATTTTGGATATAGTGAGACTTCACTTTCTCCCTCTGCCGGTTTGAAGGTGGAAGGGTTTCTGCTTTCTTCCGCACGTCTCGGTCCTGCCAGAATTTCTCTGCTGCAGACAGCTCGGCCAGACGTTTGGTGGGACAAATCTCACCAACAAAGCGCTTCTCAGCATTCTCCTCTCCCCAAAGTAATACACCACAGCTGGGATTTACCTTCAATGTGCATTGCCACTGATTCTCAGTGCCGCTTGCTAGGAGGTGAGAAGCTTCGTAGGTGAGTTTAGGAGCTTCGCCTGGCTTCTGTCCCGTGAGGCGCCTCAGGCGAAACATTTTTGCAATGCAGTGAGCGAAGGATTCGGCAAAGCATTACAAAAATATGCACTTTGCGCAGTGTACCGGAAAGATAAACACCAAAAAAAAGATATGGTGAACCCCGAGTTTGGGGAGAAAACTACACAAAAATTTTGTTGAGAAGGAGCTAGTGACAGTACGAAGGTATGGGCCGCATCCTTTGAGCCGGGAAAGTTTTGGGGATCGAAACCATATTCAGCTTTTGGCGATGGCTTTCTCCTCTTCCGCTTTGCACACTCTGATGGCAAGAGATCATTGCTCTGTTTCCTGGCACTCGCACTCTGTTTCCTCTCTCTCTGTGATCTGCAGCTTCTTAGAGTCTTTCGCTTCTCTGGAGATCTGGAACTTCGAGAATCTCCACTGCTTCTCCTGCTCGATCCAGAGGATCTACTGCTCGAACTTCCAGATGTCCTGTTTGTAGGGTTGCTCCCGTGACCAGGAGTCCGGGCACTTTCTGAATCTGTATCTCGGGGCTCTTGCGAAGCCTTCACTTGCGTTCGGGTTGAAGAGCCCTGTGGAAGGGTAACAGATCCCTGTGAGATTTTCATGGCAGTGGCATCCTGTGACATCTGCAAAATAGGCTGTGAATCGAAGGGCTGTGAATCAAAGGGTCTTCAATCCAAGTGGTTTGGAGCTGGATTCAATCTCAACCGCAACAAGAAATCGTTTTTGCTAGATATCTTTCTTGGCAAATGTAATTGTCAGCTTTCTCCTTGAACCAAACTACCCGCTCCCGGCAATCAAGGACGGCAACTTGGCCCCGGGTATTTTGAAAGCATGCTGGAAACCACCTACTTCGCAGAATTCCTCAAAACCCGTGACGTTCGTTATATGCTGTTTGAAACCAACATGACGTATGCATAATGTATACATACATGCAAACAAATCTGCAAAAACATGATATGTAATAAAAAGCTGTATACAATATCTAATATACATAAATGGTCATTACATACAATATCAATATATATATATACACACAAACCGTCAATATATAATACTCATAATATCTTCACTATGCAAACCAACTCGTCAAAACCCCGACATCAGCAAGCCCCAGGTAGAGCTTTCGTAGTTCCCACCATCGAGAGGCCTCTGGAAGGGTCTCGTTTCGCTTGCTGACAACTTTCCTGGCGCAACGGCGCTGGCTGTGAAGCCCAGCCGTGGCACCAAGATTGTCTCAAGCCGTTGGGGACCCCACTATTGGTCACTTGTTTTTTATCTAGAAATAGCTAATAAAGGATGACAACTGGGGGTACCTCTATTTTGAGAAACACCCATCTGTATCACTGAGTTAAATCGATTCGTGATTAAGGGATGGTGAAGGGATGTCCTTAAGGGATTACCAGGGATGATACAAACATAAATGATGAATGGATGTCAGATCGATTGGTGACTAAGCATTACCCAACACTGCTGGTGAAGTCCTGCTATTGTCAGTGATTAACCTACCAAGCCACCCACAGGTCAGCTTCCAGGCAAACCTTGTGAATCTCTCCGGCTTTCTTTTGTCAATGCTCTGCTCTGATGGGATCCCGGAAGAAATGGGCGGCCTCGGAAGGGCGAAGGTCGAAACATAGGATGCCAAATGATGGTTAATGATCAGCAATGAAGATTATATAATGATTCACGAATCAATACCATGAATCGTTATCTAATCGTTTTATTACTGAAGGTTGAAGATGCTTCATGGTAATGATTCGGTCTATTTCAAGGGTCCCAATCTGTGGGTTCAATGGATGACATCACTCCTGCTGCGCCGCCGTCATTCTTCTGAACCAGAAATCAACCTGCTGACAGTCATCATTAAGTATCATACCCGAGGGCCGTTTACAGTTGTTAATTGCTCATAACCATGGTATTGAGCATCAACCATGTCGACCATCGTTAACGAACATGGTACTAAGCATGATTCACCTCGATCTCCAGCGGACGACTCAGGCACTGGCAACACGATAGAGTCGGTCGGCTGCAGCCCAGCCTAGGTATGCCAAAACTGGATGACTAATGCAGTCAATACCAAGCGGCCCAGAAACCACAAATGTCTTGTCCGTCAATGGCAGCAGTCCCCACATAGTTGGTCTCTCCATGTTTCTCCCCCATAAAGAATATCATGTTTAGTGGACTACTAAATACGGTGTACCCGATGCCCCTGTAGATGCCTGTCATGAGAGCAAAGGTGCGATTAGATGTGCAAAAGGAGAGGCGCTGCTACACAGCAATTCAAATGCCGTGGTTCACAACGACCAGCTAAATATGCACTTCGCGTCCACCAGTCGGACTGGATAGCAGCGTTAGCATCTTGAGATTTGAAGCTGCTACCCACTTTGAAGACCATTTACTTTCTTAGACAAAATCGCAGCCTTTCTTGAAGAATGATAAATTGAGAAATCAGGTATTAGAATCCTGAGTGCAACTTACAACTTCCCAGTGACATTTGAAAAGACTGCGTCAACCACAAGCCTTACATAAACCATGCATGGGTTTGTTCATAGATAGTGTCCCCTCAAAACTGGCAGTTTCCGGCTTTTGATCATGATGTTTCCCTATTACCTTTAATAATGACCAACCAATTGGTTAGTTAAGGGCCAAGGGTTACGCCATGGCGAACTGGACCTGGAGTTTCGTCCAAGCAGCACAGGAGCGAGATCACGGTGTGGATGGCTGCGATGGATCGTTGGGCTCCGGATCCACGTCCTGGCTGGGGATCAACCGTGAGGAACCGGATCCCATACCATTCAATGGTTGCCAGGTCATAGGTAATTTGACCCTGGGTAAGTGGTCCCACCCCAGTCCCCACTCAAACCTGGACGAATCATGGTGCGCTATGTTGGTCTTTGATTCCCGTAGCTCATACCCATCGGCCTTTCGGTACTTGATCCTGACCCATTGACAGCAGCAAGTCCCACGTCAGCCTCACACACGACGCAGTGCAGGTCATCATCACAAAGACCTGAGCAAGTCGTCGAACATTGGCGGAAAACCATGAGATGATCACGGCAATGGCTCAAGATGATCCCTAGAAAGCTTTGTCTCGCGGAACAATCTCGCTGGTCACCAAATAATGTCCCATCAGGTCACGTAGGTATGGATCAAAATCATCTGGTACCTAACGGTCCAGAGCATGTGTCATATGTTTTTCTTGTGGGAAAGCATGGTTTTTTTGTTGGCTGGCATGTGTTGATCCAGGATTCGTGAAAACTCCGAGGTCAAACCTGCTGAATGGTCGCTTTGTTCAAGTTGTTTGGAGAGGCACTGGGAATTGGCTATCGACCGATTCTCCCCCATGGAAGAAATGATAAGCCACGTCACAGCATGCAGGATTTTCCAAGTCTGTTTCTTTACTTTTGAGATGGAAGAAAACAGATTTGAATCTATCAAAAAATGTCTCCCCCGTTGAAGGCGAATCGAGTTTCAACTCCTGGTTTGAGTTCTCCATGTTGCTACGTTAGCCTTATTGCCGCTCGTGTGAGCCGCACATCTTATTGACACAAAATGAAACCACGCACATTGCCAACATCGAAACCTATCAGAGTACCATGGCAAAGTGATCATTTCATGATGGTTCATGCAATCATTCATGGGAGATCCATATCAACCATCATCGGTTTGACGGTAGCTGGTGATCTACCATCAGTTGTAGTGGGCACCAATGCATTTCCCATTGCAGGGTGTTCCTGGGCGCCCTTGCGGGTTTTCGCGCGGCACGCTTGCATGCGCGGCGACCCGGACGCACCGCCCCCAAGCTGAAACGGCGCCGGAAATGACGAGGGAGAGTAACATTTAGCCGCTCAGATCGGCCGATGAACGATGTGATTTACACAATGATTCGTTTGCACTGGTGGATGATGGCACAACAACGGTTCAATTCAAGCATGGGTAAGGATAGATCATCAGCCAAAGGTTGATATTCATTCATTTATGAAGGCTAACAATTGTTCATAAGCAGCTAACCCTCGGGGAAAAATGATGTTCATGGTTAGTAAGCTAGCCAAAACGATGTATTCAAGCACATCATTGAGTAGTAAGTGCAAATATGAAAAAGTAGTGGTAGGTCATAACATGACAAAACGTGTTGTCACGCGAGAAAATGCCACTTTGGGATATACCATTCACGGACTCGCCCATTATGGGCGGTGTATCTAGCTGGGGATACCAACTAACCCTCGTAGATGAGTTTGACAATTTTCTGGTGGCGGTGAAATATGCATCAAAACGCTTTCAATGCACGCGACTTCAAACGTCGGGGACTGTGTCAAAGGAGTTGCAATCATGCAAATGGTGCACAAAAAAAATTTGGATTCTTCATAGCAGTCCAACTCGGACTGAAAAGATGTTTACAATGGTCTAGGACCAAAGCATGTTCCCAGGCAAAGACTTCGCCATTTGTCACGCGTAACACTGGAAAATCATGAACCGCATCTGTAAAGTTTTCCGAAACTGACTCTGGCTGCCTGATTGTGCCCCCCAATGCACAATGGTTTTCCCCACCAGATACTGCCCCCCTACTTGGAATGACTCCCTTCTTGGTCTATCGTCAACCCATTGGTAGCTCTCCTGAAGTGGTCACTGGACTACAGAAAATGTCAAGTGCCAATGGCATTCAAGGAACAGAGAACTTTCAGAATTGTTTTGGAATTGCCGAAGTAAAAACCAAAAAAATGTTCATTGCAAAACCTGTTTCAGAAATCCCTGCTGGATTTTTTTGCAGAATACATAAGTTGTGTTTTTTCTAATCTAATGAACCAAGCCTTCTCAGATCTAGAACCTTTTTCGGAGCACAAGTAGTACTCATCTGGGAGGGCCGAAACCAAAAGCGACATCTTGAAAAAAAAAATCATGCTACCAATGCCTGCTGTGAAAGCATCATCACAAACATCCATCAACACCCTGACCTGGCGTTCTTGAGCACGTCTGCTGAAATCTGGTTGGCGACCAGAAATCCGGGAACGACCCAACAAAAAATGAAGCACTTGAAGTCATGATGCAATGTTTCCAGTTACAACAATGGATTTCCTACATCTCGCAAACCAGCGTGAAGTGCCAAACACCAAAAACACAGCCTCTATTCGGCGGCACATCTGCGGCCCGTTCGTAGTTTTGGTTGTTTTGATTGAAATCATCTCATTTCAAGATTTGGATATGAAATCATGTGCGTAAATGTCTGTCTCACACAGAATCAAGCTCAATGCCGCACAACAACTTTGGGAATAACTTCGAAACACTGCTGGTAAAGAAGTGTGCGAAAGTTTGGCTCAGTTGTGCGCTACATGTGTCTTTACACTTTGTTTGGTTCTGAATGAATACAGTCAATTCCAAGATGGCAGCTGCACACAAAGACACTCCTTTTCATTGGGGGCAGACCGTCTCACCGTACGGTGGGTAGGCTCTCTCTCGCTGGCCAAGCGAGTCTCTCATCTCGAGAGGAAGTGAAACTTCTGTGTTTTGAAGAAGGACCTCAAGGTATGTCGTTGAACTTGTCGAGAAAGCAGTACAGTAAGCTGTGCTTCAAGGTGTGGGTGGGTGGGCTGCTTTTGAGACCAAATCTAAGCGGGTCCCACCCACCCACCACCTGGAGAATAGCAGCTGCACGTCAAAAGAATGACTCATCTTTCCAATGACAATTTGATCACTGCGTGAACTACATCGTCAATTCCAAGATGGCAGCTGCACACAAAGACACTCCTTTTCATTGGGGGCAGACCGTCTCACCTCCCCCTTTTCGAAAACGGTCAGGCCGCAATGCAAGAGTTGAGGATCTCTTTCAAAAGTTCTGTAGCTTCCAAAGAAACATCGGTCAAAGATTGCAGCATATGGTGGGGCTGCAATCGCGAAGGGTAGTCGCTGATGTTTGCTTCAGTCGGCACACGTGCGAACCAAGTCTTTGTATTGCACCTCCCTTCAAAAGACAGATAGTAGCGCATTAAGAGCCTCGACCACGGCCCTGCAGTTGTAGCTCGAATCAAGGAATGCCTAACAGCATCGTTGTCGCCAAACCACACATACAATGCACCTCTGGCTTCTGAACACCACAAGGACAAGGAGAGTACAGCAGCAAGAAGTTCCAACTCATAGATCAGAGATCCCTTGCGCGAACCTCCCAGGTCTGAACAACAGGCAGAGTCCAGCGGTATCCCAAACCATGCCACAACACTTCGGTGTTGGTCGATCAACACTCCTCCTAACCCACCTGTGTTTTTGTCAGTCTCATACGAAGCATCTGTGTAAACGAACCACTGCTGACTGCGGCAAGCTGTAACCTTCCGTGGGTTGCAACTGAGTAGTCTTTGCTTCATCGCTTGAAGAGAGTCCACCAACGAGTCATCCAAGCGAGGTGTCTTTCCATATGCATGCTCGTTCAACTGTTTCAAGATGAGAGCACCCAGCCGCCCATGAACAAAGCTGTCTGCAAAGCCCAAGCGGCCACGCAACACCAAGCACTCCTGTTTTGTAAGGCGCCTGTCAAAACAAGCGCGTTCCAGCTGTTCCACAAGTTCCTCCTTCCTTGATTTGGTGTTGTCGACTAACAGCAATCGTTCCGCAGATCTTGAGAAGTCGAAAACAACTCCCAACGCCTTGCACTGCGACTCAAACGTTGTAGCCTTCTTGCCATCCCTGGCATAAGTCCAGCCTGTCAACAAGAAAAGGAGTTCCATGCTGTTCTTTGCAGAAACACTCAAAGCTGGAGGCGATGCCAGAATGAAATCGTCATAAAAGTTCGTGGTCAAAAGATACAGTCCCTTTGTGGCAACACTGAACAGCATACGTGACAAGCGCAGGAAACAGTATACACTGTGCGTCGCACCAAAAGGTAGTGTAAGCAGCTGATATATCTGAGGCTTCCCCAACTCACAATTGTACACTGCAAAGTAGGCATACTTCAAGTGATCAGGATGGATGGGCACTTGGCGATATGCGCTCTTCAAGTCATACGTTTTGGCAAGCAATTCTGGAGACACATCAAACTCACCGCTGTTCTCAAACCAAAGCCTGATCATGGCAGCAAATGTGTCAATCATGTGGAGGTCGATCTTGTTGTGGCTCACGCATGAGTCATTCACAGCACTTATGCTAAAATCGTCGATTAAACGTGTCTTGTTGTGCTGAACCAGGGCGAATCGCTTCGAAACAGTTGAACCATACTCCAACGAATCTAAGTCAAATGGGCCAATAGCCCATCCTTTCTCAAGCTCCAGCTTAGTTTCGGACAAAAGCTGACGGTCCAACTCCTCAGACCCAGTACTCACACACTGGGACATGATCATTTCATTGCGCATCCGGGCCAAGGCATGCAACTGGTCCAGAGTAGTCAAGCAGGGTTTGAACTGGTGTTTGAATGCAGCCGAAACTGAAACTTCGCCAGCCAACGTTGCTCCTTCCGATAGCAAGTCCAAACATTCAACATCATTGTAACCAATATCCTCCAGAATTTCACGTGTCAACAACAAGCGCTTGTCAGCTGTGGCTGCTGCAATGTGACCCGGCCTGGCTTCCCGAAGTCGCTGTTCCTGCTTGTCAAGCTCCTTTGCTCTGACCAACCACTTCCTACACCAAGCAATCCTGTAGTTGCTCAACTGCTCATCGGTCCAATGCACATGTTTGTCAACAGCTTCCTTCAGCTCATCTGGAACCCCTGCCAGCTTAAGAGCTGGATGACCTGTGCTGCAAGCTCGCTGAGTGAAAGAGTCCCAGTCCCAAGGCAAACCAAAGGCAACTTCCAGAGGGTACTTCAGCACATCTGCCAGGGGAGCATCACCCTTAGCCTTCTTGTTGCTTCGATTCTTGGGCAGACCTCCGCTATCACCCCCTTGGCGCAGGTCTGCTCGAGAGGAAATACGCAAAAGGCGCGAGTACGGAGGGATCTCCACAAGCACAGCATGCTTGGTGTGTAGCTGAATGGCCTTGGTGGTCTTTGACATCAAGGCACATGGCAGGTCCTGAACATCAGTGGCAACAAACGTTGCAACTGACTGGAAGTCGGGCACAAGAGGTGGCACTTTGGATGCCCGAGGTTGTCGGCCACTAGTAACTTGGGAAAGCTGCGTCTGTCGCAGAGGGTGATCCAAGGCTCCATCCAAGTAGTGAGGCTTCAGAGTGAGTTGTCTTGTTGCTGCGAACTCCAGAATCAATGAGGTGAGCACCACACATAGCTTTCTGGGGTATTGGCTCTCCAGAGATGTCGCCCACACCTGACGAAAGTCGTCGTCGTAGGTAAAGCCCCAAGGAAGGTGAGTGTGCTTCTTATCGCATTCGATGTTCAATGCCTCGATTGCTTTGCAATTGGCAATTATTCTTGTCCACTTATCCCTTCCAGATCCTAACATGCACGCTTGAAAATCTCCAAAGAAAATCTTCCATGAAATCATCAGCTGCAAAACCCAGACTGTATACCAAAAGAGCGAACCCTTGGGGTTCTCCATTGTGACACAAACTCCCAGCTCGCAACACAAGCTAAAAATCTTGCAGGCATATTCGAAGAGTGCGTTGGCTATGTCAACACGTCTTTGGTCCGTTTCGCTAAGGTTGTCCAACCCTTCAGGTTGCAGCATCGAACGTAACGGCTTTGGGTCATTGGGAAACCTTCTGATCTCTCGGGCTCGGGACGCAGTTCCGCAAACTGGAGCTAGGTGCACCCACAAAAGTTGCGGTGACCTTAACCAAGTCTCCAGCAGTTGTTGGTCGTGAAGCAGAGTTAAGTCCAATTGTACGATAGAAGTCCTGCATGTTCGTTTCCGAACTTTATCCACAGCAATTGAAGCTTCTAAACCAGCGCCTTTGGCGACTGAGCACAACACTGCAGCTCCTGCAAAAACTTCGATCATAAATAGTTGCTCAACGTTCGAACCACTCCAACAACGAAACTGCACTGTACCTTCCTTAAGTCAGGCGCCCCCTGCAGCATGATGCTGCTGGAGCGAATGAGCCTTCTGGCATCTAGGCTCTGCGCAAACGTGAAGGCCACGAGCACATCGACCCCCTGGCTGAACTGAGGTATCTGAGCATCCTGACTTGCAGTTAAAGGCGAAGCAAATTGGCTCCCCTGAAGGAGTCTTGTGCCATTTGCCCCTGAGTTCCTGCGGAGTTGCCGGTCCCTTTGCACCCTTACGATTTTTGCCTTTGCCCTTTGATTTTCCAGGAGCTTGTTGCTGAGGAGCCTGATATGGCTGGGACCTCCATGGGGAACCTTGTGACGAGCTCTGTGCCTTCGCAACTGGTGCAACATATAAAGCGATGTGAGGGTCGTGCCTCATACCAAGCAAAGCCACTCCCAAAGGATATGAACCATCTGGAGCCTGCCGAATGTCCGCAATCACTGAGTGCAAACGGCTCCATGCCGCCTTGTCGCACTGCAACAGTTGGGCCAGGCTTGGTCTGCTGTAGCCTGGAGGAGGCTCCCGGTGCAAGGCCTCGAACAAAAACGTCTCCCATTCTGCATGCTGAGCAAATGACATCAACTTTGCAAACTGAAGAGCGATACCTCGCCTAACCATTGCATAGTGCACCTTGATTTCACTATCAGTAGGCGAATTCAGTTTTTCATCAGAAGACTTCACAACAATGGAGTTCTTCTCAAGCGTCAACTCCTTGCTCTTGTTGGTTCCTTGGATTTCGGTTGACCTGGAAACGCACTGTGCCAGGTCTGGGTACTTGATGGAATTCTGCTCATACATGGCACACATCTTATCCAGTACGCAATGTGCCGGTTCATGCTCACCACTGATTGTAACACCTATCAGCGCTTGTCTAATGGCTTCCATCCGCTGAGCTCTTTCGGCAAATGCAATTTTTCTTGGCTGATCATCGTTCCTCTCAACTGACTGCCTCAGGGTTGCAATCAGAAAAGTTTGCGCCTCGAATGCGGCTCGCTTCAAGATGGATGCCTCTTGCAAAGTTGGAGCCCTACCAAGAGCTGCTTGCAAGAAATTGCCTACAGCTGCATCAGCTATAGGTTGTCCTGGTTGGCCCAAAGCAAATGCCAGCTGAGACAGAGTAGTCACTCCATGGTTCTTGATTGCGTTGACTGAGGCAGGGGCAAGTCCCAGCTCTGCTAACCTGCTTTCAAACTGAGCACCGCTGTCGATGAGAGAAGTCATCGCTCCCTCAAGTCGCTTGCTAAAATCGAGAAAGCAAAATCCTACAAATTGAAAGTGACAAGTGAATCAAATCTGTGGTCATGTGTGAAAACAGCGGCAAATAGTGAGTTCAACTAACATGCATGGAAACGTGAAAGCCATGTACATGCAAGTGCAAAATTGAAAAGCATGACATCTTGAACTCCTTCGAGCCCTTTGGCGGAAATGAAAATCGTTCGAGAAAATTCTCACTTTTGATTCTGCAGCTTTCTGCCAAAACATCTTCGAGAATTCCAAGCAATGCATGGCTCCAGCTTAGATTGAGCTTGTTGACTCAAGGAAAATTAAGGAAAGGAAGAGGCCGTTCTACAAGTAAGCATTCATCCTAGCTACTTAGCTTTCAGGAGAGAGAGAGAGAGAGCACAAGGAGTTAATCAGCAGGTTAGATTAAGCGTCATCATTGATGCTGCAAGCATTAGACGTTAAGAGTTCTTAACGTCTAGTTTGGAAAAGCATTACTGAGTAAAACACAAACGAAACAAGTTCGTTAAGAAAGGAAAGGCAGGTCAGAAGGAGGAGAGGTAAGAATTTCCCAGGCAAAGCACTGGCTCTATGTTTTCGCTCTTTCCATCTCGGATTCGAATCAAGCATTGCGCCTCTTGACAGCTTCGCCAAGCGCACTGTTCAACTGTTCCAACGTCCTGATTCGTTGGTTGTCCCTTGGGAAACATTTCAAACACTTTGGAAGTCTAACTTCGAGAAGCCTGTCCAATTTACGAAAGTTGGCCGTCATCTTCACTTTACATGCACTAATGTCTTTACCAGCTGCACATGCGTGAACGATTGAACTCTTGACATGGCGATAGAAGTCCTTGTCAACGGGTACCTGCTCAACAAACCTGGGTTCAGTCCAGGGCAAGGCAGCAGATTCTTCAGGAGCCAACTCGCTTGATGATTCCGAGGATGAAGAACTGTCACTACCTGACGAAGATTCGATCTCAACAACACCTGCGGTCACCAAGGATGCAGGGAACAGTGTGAGTGCTTCTGCAGCTCTAGTGATCTCATCCAAATCAAACAGTTCTTCTTTGACACTTTCAACGTCATTCACATGCTGAACTTGATCCAAGGCATCGGCCACCACATCGTGCTGCTCTGGCTCAACATTGGCCTCTGGCTGCTCACCATCATGAAATGGAGTCCTGGGGTTCACCACTGGCGTGAAAGGCTGCATGCACGGTGTCATAGGCACTGGAGTTGGGGCCATTCCAAACTCCTTCATGTTATCATCTTCAAGCCCAAGTCCAATCCGCACACGCTTGATCATCATACTCAGCTTTCGGATTGCTCTTGTCTGCAGGCGTCGACTGTAAACCACTTCAGAACCTGAAACCGCACTGCAATGGTGGGCCAGCACCGACCTGGTCTCTTTGTCAAGTCCAGCACGGGCAGCCCAGATGATCAAACTTGCTTTCAAAGAATGGCTTCGAAAGGTACCAGCATCAGGGGTACCCTGCAGCAAACCACGTAGCCACACACCCGCTTCAGTTGTGGATAGAGGCCTGGCGTGGAAGCCTCCCCCCGCCTTGGGGGCTGGAAGGAGTGGGCCAAGTGGTTCTTTGTGAATGTCGAGACCTGCCAATGCATACACCTCCAGAAAAACCCGGAGCCACTCATCTCCTGCCACTCCAGTCGAAGGAATAACCAGTGGTAGATATTGTTCGCGGCGCAAGCCCACTGATGCTGTCTTGTGCTCAGTGGTGTACAAAGTCAAACATCCATGTCGTCCTTCCTCCAAGCTGATGTGACTAATAAACCTTACATCCGACCACCTGGCTCTTCCATAGAGGCAGCAAAGGAAAACTCCAGCTCCCAGTCTGTCGATGATATTCCCAGAACCTTCTAGGATCGAATGCAAATGATTCATGTGCACCAACTCCAAGCCCGGAGCCTGTCTTGTTGGACCCTTGTCCCTCTTCTCGATTGCAGCGAAGCCAAGCAACCTGCGAGACGACAGGATCCTGTCGGCACCTTCAAAGTCGAGAGTGAATTTTGCAAACCGCACCGTCTCAAGGAATGATGATTGCACTGTGAATCCACGCTGTTGCACTTGTCTCTCACGCCTCATTGCAATGAAATATTCCCAGACAGCTTCCTCTTCTATTGGAAAAGCAACCGTTCCAGTGTCAGTCCCATAGCCACTTGTATCATGCCATCTAATGAACTTTTTCATAGCCCCGGCACGTTTCAACAATGTGGACGGGCTTTTGACTCCGAAAGCTGCCCTCAAGCATTCTGTTGCTTGTGCACCTGTTGTGTCTCGTTGGAGAAGCGCAGCCAACTGACGGCCTATCCCTGAACAGGCCCAATCCAGAGATAAAATATTCAACCAGATTCCACAAGCAAGTTCTAACTTGTTGTTTTTGTCAGCGAAGTATTCAAGGTCAGGAAGGTGCTTGACTGCTTTCACATATTTTGCACTGTCATCCAAGACTGAGACATCGGCTCCCGCTGCGGTTGACGCTTCGTCTGACACCTTCTCTGCATTCGGCAGTTCTGCAATCCCTAAACATGCAGGCATCTCGAAATCGATATCATCACGAAAAACTGCAGCACTGACTCCACTCTCCCAAGGAAATGACAAGGTAGCATGCTCAGCTCTATATTCTGCAAAGCCCGAAGTCACCATGCCATTCCATGTATGTGAATCAACTGCAGCACACTCTTCGTCACCATAATAGTCCCAGTCTTCAATAACATCACTGTCATCAATCTGCTGTCCATCACTCAACAAAGTCAAGTCCACTGTTTCTCCAGGATCTTCGTTACCCGCTCTTAAGGATGGCACCCGATGGCGAAAGGCAGAAGAAGAAGTTCCATCTCGGTCCTCATTGCCACCTAACGGTTCCAGGGATGCCACCTGAGAAGAAATGGTCTGATCATCCTTTGCTCCACTCAACAAATGCAAGAAACTTTCAGAGGGTGGCAGCCAGGAAGAGTCTGGGGCATCAAAAAGCCCACTAGCTCCATCGTCAAACGTGTCCTCTTCCATGGCAACCCCCCAAGTCTGCTTTTGAGACCAAATCTAAGCGGGTCCCACCCACCCACCACCTGGAGAATAGCAGCTGCACGTCAAAAGAATGACTCATCTTTCCAATGACAATTTGATCACTGCGTGAACTACATCTTCATGCAGCCGCGCAATGAACTTTCAATGAACTTTGCATTTTCCGCGTTGTCGAAATGTTTTTTTGACTTCGGTAGACTTATTCTCTTTGACAAACGGCACACAGTTCACACATGCAAAAGCAGCGTTTCTTTTCTTTTGAGAATTGAGGTCAATCTTTGGCCGCGCTGTCACTGCTAAGGTTGAGGCACCGAGACTGTGACACAAGCTCGATATAACATCCCAAATTCACAGGCCCATGAATAATTGCAACTTACGTCAGAGGACGTTTGAAGGATGTACGTCACTTGACGCATTATGGGTAAGCCTCAAACATAAGTCCCATGTGGAAAAACTGAAACCTCTCAAATTGCAATAACGAGAAAAAAAAGTTGGGTAACAACCCAACGATTAAAGTCTAAGACTGTAACGGTCCAATCACTTGATTGGCGACACTTGTCGTGAGGACACTTGTCCAAAAAGTTTCCCAAGATCACTTGATCAAGGGTGGGAGAGGTAGGGACGAAAAAGAAAATGTCACTTGACATGCAACATGCATTCCCATCACATGATGCGCATGTTGGCTCTTGATCACTTGATCCTTGAGCCACACTGCAGGGCCATGGGATTGACATCGAACTTGACTGCTGCAGTGTAAAGGATTCAAGTGAAAAACTTAAAAACTACTTAGCTGTTTACTGTGTGCATTTCAAGAGCTAAAACTTTTTCATTTGTTTTGTCTTGGGAATAAAACTTCATCATGCATGCATGAGTTACGTCTCATTCTCTTTGACAAAACGGCACACAGTTCACACATGCAAAAGCAGCGCTTCTTTTCTTTTGAGAATTGGGGTCAATCTTTGGCTGCGCTGTCACCCCCTGTTTTCTGGGCCGATTTGACCCAAATGTCCATCACGTCGACTCTCAACCTTGCCGTACAGCCCAAAAGATTTGAACACTCCATCCTGGAAGGTTCATCTGCTGGATTCGACTGGCTGGGCACTCGCTCCAACTATACTTGGCAGTGAACTTCTTCTTCGATGAGATAGAAAGCTTCCATGAGGCTGCTGACAAGATAGTTTTGCGAGTAGCCTCTGATGAGGCTTTTCCTGATCGGTTCATTGTCAGTGAATGGAGATGACTGTCCTCTTCGAATGTAGAATGCCCCGCCAGTTTGTGGCAGCCACTAAGATAGCAACCATCTCCAATCTCCAATTCAAGAATGATGGTTTCTTTGTTCCCTTTCTCCACCAGACAGAGGAAGTCCCGAGGCGCCTCTTCGCTGAAGAAACTGATTAACGTGCCGTCACTGTTGACACACAGTCCTCCAATTCCAGAGTATCCTCCGGGCTCGAACGATGCATCCACACATATGTGAACGTGGTCCGAAAGCCGTCTAGAGACCTCCCTGGGTTTGTTTAGGGTCAATGCGCTGCTCAACGACGACAAAGCTACTTTTGTCTTGTCCGACAAAGCTTTTCTTCCAGACGAGACATGGTTGTTCAGCTCTTTAAGGTGTCTCCTGAGCAACCGCCCAAACAACTAGCTGCTGGCGAACTGAAGGCGTCCCCTCAGCCTTTCACCGTGCTTTCTGGAAAGAATGCCTGAATCCACTATCTTTCCAAATTCACCGACCAATTCTTCGACTCGTTCTGCTGTATTGCTCACTTTGACGAGACCTAGCTTGGCGCTCCGGAGATCAAGGCTTGCACCGAGAACTTCGCACACTGAATCGAAAGGAATGAATTTATCTTCAGGCAATTTCCATCCCAAGAAAGAGAACACGGCAGCAATGCACACGCCGGTGTGTTTGGATGACGCCTTTTCACAAAGGCTGAGGAAATCGTCGAAGTAGGCAGACCAAGCCAACTTGAGCTTGGCATTCCCAACTGCCCACAAAGCCAAAGATACCCGCAAGAAAGCAGTAACCGAAGCTATCGAACCAAAGGGCGAAACTTTCTGACGGAAAATTTCGGCTTTGTCCTTCTCAGGGCAATACACCGCGGGGAAAGCGTCTCGTTGGTAGGCCCCATCAGACAGAGGGATTTGCTTGTAGGCATCGGACAGATCCCAACATTTGGAAACCAAATCTGAGCGGTTCGGCTAATGCGAACAGGCACGGAGCCAATACGCTATCCTTGAGGCTACGCGATCGATGGTGTGCACTGTGACTCCTTCTGTCTGCGCGACGGACTGGTTTACCAGATTGGCCTTGTAATCATCTATGGGACGAATCTTGTTTTCTGCCTCACCGGGAAACGTTTGGTGAACAGAGAATCCATCAGCATGGATTCAATCTCAATGGGTCCTTCAAGGAAACCCTTATTCACTTCCTTCAATGCGGCTTCCCACAAACCCATGTCAAGCTCTGCTTCCCCAGAATCAGAACTTCGAACAGTTTTGAATACGCCTTCTCTGCTGCTGGTGGCATATGTCCTGAGGTTGTCGCATGAACACCTTGGCGGGGCGCAGGCGGCGCTCAAAGACCACAGACTTGGAAAGCTCAGCAATCAAATCAAAACCTCGAGTCAGGTCTTCTATGAGGTTCTTGTCCAAGTGGTTGGACTCGGCAATGAGTTGCTCAAACAGTGCGAGTTTTTTATCTTTCAACACTGTGTTCCTCCTTTCACTCATGGTGGACCTCAGTTGGCACTCTCTGCTTTTGAGATCAGCCACGGGTATTGCCCCTCTGCGAAGTTCAGCCGTCCTGTCCTTTGCTAGTGACTCATGGGACTGTGCCAGGGTGTCATCTACAACCTTACGGATGCACGATGGGAACACGGCTTGTACTTCTGCTGGATGACCAATGGACAGCGCTTCTTGTACGAACTCACTCGGCTTCTGTGGATTCCAACTGTGATGATCTCTTCAGCAGCGTCAGCTTTTTCGAATCCTTGTTGAGTTCCTGCACTCGCGATATACCCCCGGAAAAGAGCGCTAAGTTGGCGACTCAGCAGAGGCAGAGGTTCTGAAGCAGGCTGTTGATCTACTCGAAGGATTCGGACACCATGGGAGGAAGGCCTCGTCGTGTTGAAGGTCAGGGCTTGCCCGCAAAGCTCGAATGGTCTCTTCCTGTTCCGCAAAACTAGGCGTGAGGCAACGAGCACCTAGTG
Source organism: Symbiodinium kawagutii (assembly GCA_009767595.1). Classification (NCBI taxonomy): domain Eukaryota; class Dinophyceae; order Suessiales; family Symbiodiniaceae; genus Symbiodinium; species Symbiodinium kawagutii. The sequence goes on along the minus strand of VSDK01017154.1, from coordinate 7,937 downwards.
TTTGTAAATGCATCTCACAAGATGAAAAGCCATGCTGCGACAGAGGTCCCAGGGATAAGCTGTTTCATCCCCGGTGGCCCAGCGACCATCAGGGAGTTGCCCCCATGGTTCATGCTCATGATCATTTTGACAGTGAGCTTCAAGATCTCGAAAAGTGGGAATGGTGCGCACGAGGCGTGTCAATTTTCGACGAGCGCTGCCATATCTGCAATGATGAAAATTTGTTTGGAAATGATCCAACTGCTGCAGCAAACGTGAAAAATGAATGGTGCCCCACATGAAACTGCGACCAGGATTCTCACATGACCATAGAACGCACTGTTCCTGGCAGAATTCAATCAGTCTATTGGTTACCTCATACAAGGAGTTGGCAAGAAGGACTCGAGCGCGGAGATCACTTGTCAAAGTTGGCAGCCCATTGGGGTATCGATCAGCGCGAACAACGGGAGGATTGTAGCGACCACGGCGTTTGATGAGTCGAGCTCTGCTGGCTGCGCCACAGGGAGGTGCAAAATGCACGTAAACGCAAAAAGGCGACGCAATGAAAGATTTAACTAATTCTTGATCCGAGGGATCAAGAAGATCAAAAGGAAGAGCCTGACATGTCAAGCGAGGATGCAATTTGTGACATGCATTCCCATCACACGATGTGCATGTTGGCTCTTGATCACTTGATCCTTGAGCCACACTGCAGGGCGATTTGATTGACATCGAACTTGGCTGCTGCAATAAAAGGATTCAAGTGAAAAACTTAAAAAATTCCTTAGCTGTTCACTGCGCGCACTTCAAGAGCTCTCTCTCTCTCGTTTGTTTTGTCTTGCGAACAGAATTTCATCATGCGTGCATGAATTACGTCATCCAATGCCTGGACGGGTCGTCATGAACAATGTGTCTTGTTGTCATTGTCTTTTCAACAAGAAAGAGTTGCGTATCAGGTGCCCAAAAAAGGGCCCCTGAGAGTTGGGCACAGTCGGAAGAAACAAAATCACAAAGGCAACGAAACTATTTTGTTGCAAATTCATTCCAATTGGACACTTGGCCGTGGCACATGGACAGAAGACGCATGATGCTGATGCCTGGCTCTACGTCAACTGAGCAGACACCAACCCTGGCCCATGCACTACGCATAATAGAAACGCGCGAACCCCCAATGAAGCGCGCATGTTTCCGTTTGTTTCTTCGCATGACCTAAAACAAATAAATTGCCAAAACACCTCGGCAGCCATCTCACACAACGAATGGTCGTGCTGACCAAGCGTGAAGGCTGTCATCGCACATTCCAATGCGATCACCCCCAAAACATTTCCAGATTAAATACACGAGGTTTATTTTCTCCGAGGGCGCCGCTTTAGCACAGGTGGCAGCGGTCACATGTAACAACTACAAAAGAATTTTTTTTTGAAAACCTACTCTGGTTGGTGGTTTCAACCATGAAAAAAACTAGTCAACCAACCATTTGTTAAGAGTTACTATGGCTAATAACCAACTAAATTTGATTAATGCTAATAGATTACTAGAGAAAATTTAAAAAATCTTTGAAACCACCAGCCAGTATTGTACACCGGCCATTGTACGTAAGCCGCCAACTCTAGGGGCCCCGCCCAGGGCCTCTGTTCGATGGTTCGACTATGTCACTAAATGTCCAAGTAGATTGCAATAGAATACAGTGTTCCACTTATTCGATATCAAGTAAGATGACTGAGCCAGAACAACCAAACCAAGAAACAACACCAAGAACAAATCAATCAAACAAACAAAAAACAGACAACAAGCAAACCAGCCAAACCAGCCCCAAGACCAAACCAAGCACCACAAGCTTTGTTTGTTTCTGCGAGAGCGCCGCTTGTGCACTGGTGGCAGCGGTCACATGTAACAACTACAAAAGACTCATAGATCCCAATCCATGAAGGTACATTAACTAGCCTACAGTGAGACTGAAAAACTGTACAGTGTCGACAAACGTAAGCAGAGTGCAAAATCCGAAAGTGTCACCGGCATCATACGATTGCGTGAAGGTTCCCAGACCGCAAAGATATACAATGTACATTGCAATCACCAGACTGCAGCCAATAGAAACCCACGTACGTCCAAAGAAAAGAATGAGCCAGGCACAAGCCGAGCCACCAAAGGTGGAGCCCACAGTCGAATCATGCCACTCTAAAGAGTCGGCTTGCCGAAGAGATCATCGCTCAAACTAAGCACCACAAGCCATCTTACTCGTCATACTATCTATCTTTGTACTAGGTGAAACATGCGAAACTCCGCACTCACGCATCTCAGAACACGATCACCAAGCATCATCATCTTGATCCATCAATTGCTTGATATCTTATATCCGATACTGCGCATTACCTTGTAAGCAAAACCTGTGTCAGCACTGGCACAATGACTGCGAAGATGTAAAGGTCGTAAAAGAGCTTTTTTTTACTTGTGGTTGCGCCGTTGTGGCGCGCGCGCCTAGGTCACATGTACATCTTGCGAAATGAAAAGAAGCGTGCCAATGACCAGATGACCAGAAAAAACCAGCCAACCAGAAAACAAGAAAAAAGCAACACAAACCAAACCAAACCAAACCAAACCAAACCAAACCAAACCACCCCCAAAGGCCAACAGCAGGAACAAGTTGATCCAACAATGGCACTCAAGTCATTAAGTCCGCTCTCATTCGGCTCACTTGTTGACTATCAGGTCATCATTCTCATCTTCACACAGCTGAGCAATCCGCATGCCTCAGACCATCTCGAAATGAATCGAAGAAAAGTCCTAATGGCAAAACATTCGTCAAAGTGCCAATGCAGTCAAGGCAGTTGCAAGCGTATTGTTCGAATCAAACAGCGCTTGAAACAACTTGTTGCTATCTTGTGCCAACAATGAAGAGCCCTGTGAGGCGAATCAAAAAATATCTGAACGAAGAAGGGGGACGAAGCCTCCCAAAGGAATTAAAAACCAAAAAGAAAGGGGGCCTTCCTAGAGGGTTCCCATGCAAAAGTATTGCCTGACTAGGTTAGAAAGAACCAGAACAATACGGCCAAAGATGCATCACCCGATCTCGATGTTTGCTTATTTTTTTTGCTCGCCTGGTAGCACTAAGCTAAGGTCGATAAGAAGCAGTGAAACCAGGTGAAACAAGTGAAACAAGGTGAAACGAAAACTTCGAAGCATTGAAGCATAGAAGCATACGAAGCCGGCAGTAAAACTGCGAAAATCATGCACATGCAATGAATTCCCCGCCTCACAAGTTCTCTGCATATCCCATCGCGTGAAGCAAGAAGCGTTGCCGTAGGTTCTGCGATAGCTAGCAAAGCTAGCTAATGTATGGCTCCTCACTGTGTGCATCGACCAATTCGGCGGAAAATTGAGATGCTGTTTGTCAGAAGCGTCTGTTGCTGATTAACCATGTGATACATCTGTCCAGAAATTGCGCAACGAGTCTTATGCAGAGAAATTTGGAGACTCGCCGCAACAAAAGAATGCCGAAGCGAGCAGAGAAACCATGAAACACCCCCTTGAGTTGGCTGGCTCAGGGAGCCATATGTGATCTGGGGGTGAACATCCTCCAGAGCCGATAGCTCCAGAGTTGTGGGCTAGCAGTGCCCAGAGATCATGGGGAGACACCGTCAGGGGGCGAACCACCCCTGTTCACACCAAGGCCAAGACGGTCAGGTTCACCGAAGTTACTACCTACTAAAAAGGCCAGGGTGTGAAACTATTTGGTTGGGGTTCCCAAGCATCAATCGATGACAAGGCATTCCATAAGGATGGTGGACCCCGGCATCTTCTTCCCAATTGCACGGCACATACTTATGTACAGGCTGTCGCAGGACCACGATAAACCATGCACGAGAGCCGTTGCCAAAGGCCGAAAGTGCGATCTCTGAAAATCCCAATCGTTAGGTAATGGTTGTGCATGGGGCGGTGGCCGTGCCTTGACCAATGCTTAGGCAAAACCCACCAAGCAGCAGGCGCACATCCTCAAAGAGATTGCGATGGCCAACGGTTGAAAAAGACAGACTCGAAGCCACTGGTGGTGAACTACATGCTCTTGACGATGACGGGTGCAGTTTCAGCCCACCCAGTGACATGGCAAAGAGGAAGGACGGTGCTAGAAGTCACCTAAGCAGGTGAAATGTAATAAGACGTCACGGCAGGGCACTTGACGGGATGCCCGCAGAATGCCATATATCACATGCTGATATCAAATAGAAACACTGCTGCCACGAGGGGCATGGAAAAGCCAGAAAGAAGAAGGTGAAGAGCTCTTCGTCTCTTCCCGGAGGTACATAGAACCGGAGCTCTCACCCACGTTCTTTCAATGGCTCTGCCAAGTCCCAAGGGCCCGTAACGATGTGTTGCAGACAGGGGCACGGGCGAGTTCCATGCGCGGCCGAGCCCGTAGGGCTGAGGTATACGGCAACAGTGAAACAGCTGCGGGAAAGAAGGGAGGGAAGGAGAGAGGGGAGGTGGAGGCGGAGAGAAGGGAAGAGGAGTGGGGGAAGAGAAACGAGCGAGTATTTGACGGCATGAGGCGGAGCTATGCACGCCGCTTTCGTGCCTCTTTTCGCCGGAGGTTGTGTGGTGTGATATAGCTATCTGTTTGATACATCTCTTGATTCTCCGGGAATTGCACGCTTGGAAAAAGCTGACGTTTAAGCTGTAAGAACTTATTAACAAAGTCTTGGCGCGCTTCCTTGTTTTTTTTCCAGGAAGTGCCTGTTGCACACACGATGCAGGTCACTACTAGTCCGGAAAGCTGCAAAGACTGCACATGATTTCACATGAGCTTCAATTAAAGCAAGATGACCAATGGGGGGAAAACAACAAACCAAACCAAACCAACCAGCACAACCCAAGACCAAGCAAACAAACCAAAACAACCCCAAAAGAAGCAAACCAGCCCCATCGAAAGCGGTCATCAAGCTAGCTGAACTAAATATGCACAGGGTGAAACAGAAGACACTCCGCACTCACTCATCTCAGTAGGTGAACTTTGTCCGTCTCACAGCTTTGTCCATCTCATAGGGCATCGCTTGTCCGTCTCACAGCTTTAACGGGAGTGTTCAACGACTCCAACCGAGATTCATCCCAAGAAGCAAGCCACTAGAGAAATTGCCAGCTATTGCAGCTTCGTACAATCAGAAAAGGCAACGAAACTCAGCCACCAAAGTAAATGCGAAGATGTAAAAGGAATCGAATCACACCGCAGAAAACGGCAGAAGGAGGGGGGCAGCCCCCCCCGTGTAAGCGAATCAACCTTCCAGGGCATAGCAAAGGGTGTCTGCCCGTAGTATGTGTATCTTCGGCCCAGCATCTGACTGCGTGTACTCAAGCATTCAAGCAGACGTCACCACTGGCGAAACGAAGAACTTCGAGCAGTACCGTCAAGCCCCCTGCTACAGAAACAAAAAGCGAAGGCCGGGGCCAAGGCTTGGTGTTTCCGCCGCAGTTGGCTTGTCAAGGCACCGCTCTCTGATGCAGAACAATACCACACCAGCAACCGGTGTTCCCCTGTTACCTGTCAGACATGCAGGAGCAATATCCCATGATAGCGAGGAGGCACTGAAGCGTCCAAGCTTGTGAGAGAGACTCTTGCCAGGGCGACATCCACAATCAGCCCCGCCTCATCCTTGTCAAATGGCCACTCAGTGAGATCAGGAATCACGATGAATACCTCTGTAGGCAAATATCTTTTGACCATCGCTGGAGCAGCTGAGAGCGGAGACGAGAACTCTCACCGGCAAGTACAATTCACCACCAGTCACTTTCAGCAGCTTCACCACTTCTTTACGGCAACACCAGAGGTGTGGCCAGCCAGTACTAAGTAGCACCCACCAGCGAGTCACCACCAGGAGTAAATTATCGGACACAATTGCGCTTTCATCTCGCCACTTCCCTACGGCAACACCAGAGGTGTGGCCAGCCAGTACCAAGTAGCACCCACCACCCAGTCA
>VSDK01017150.1:139853-154268 GCA_009767595.1 Symbiodinium kawagutii | reverse complement strand
ACATTCCACATCGTGACGCGGCTAGTTTCCAGCCAGAAGGGTCCGAAAAGGAGATGTTTTTGTCCCAAAAACATGCAGATCCCTTCTGTTCTTCCCTTTGAGCAGAATCAAATATGTAGAAATCCCCGACTGTGATGCAATCAATATATTAATCTATATATATATATATATATATAGTTATTCATTTATTTAGTTATTTTTACATAATATATATGTATATATACATTCCAATCAACTGAGTTTCAGAACATTACCAACAGCTGGGCAACCAACCTATTTCAATAGCTGAGCTTTTTGGACCCTTTCTTCATTTTTCGGGCAGATGAAAAGTCTTCGCTTTGTCCACTTTCTGCGGAGAGTTGGTGTCGGAGTTCGCTTTCTGCGGAGAGTTGGCATCCGACAGGTGAAAAGTCAGCGCTTTGTTCACCTTCTGCGGAGAGTTGGCGACGCCTTGGCAGAAGCTAAACACAGCAAGTTCTTGATGTTGGTTGGTTATTAAGATGTAGAGTAGCTTGGTTTCCAGATTCACTTAACACAATTTACCTATAAACATCGATCAACCCTGCGTTCTCATAATGACTCATAATCATTGAACCGAAACACAATTTGACACGGTTCAATTGGACTCCAACACTCTACCTATCGCCAACCTCAAGACCTATATACCTGGGGCGCAGCTGAGTCACGCTGTCGTCTCCTCTCCAAGGGAGACATGTGCTCCAAAACCTCTGGCGACACATTTGCGGCCTTGTAGATCTCTGTAGCCTCACTGCGACGCAGTTCCGCAGGTCATCTCTGCTGTCCGATGGTTGAAAGATGCACCATACATGACCCATGATGTACCAACGACAATGGGTGTCCTACAAGGTGCGCAAACCCTTGACAGATCGGGCTGTCAACAAAAGGAGGACACATTCAATCCATTTCAATCCCCCTTTCCATGGTCATATCTAGGGAGCCAAGACTTGGTGTACCAGAATTTCTTGGAAGCCACATTTCCGAGCCAGAACCACGCTTCAAAACACCATCTTAAATCACGACTGATCTGGCTGCCAAGGATTGTTGATTCTCCTCGTATCATTGCCTTTCATTTGAACCAAACAACAGTAACTGCAAACAAAAACTGTTGCCACAGGCTATCTATGCTGTCTCTGCTTCCAACTGCTTCCCTTATAGACGAGACATGGTCCATCAACCGCGCCGCCCAGCCATTCAGCGACGCCTGGCCTCTCTCCTCAACTCTTCGCTCTCCGCGATATGGCCTCGCAGGTGCCCCGGTGGCCATGAAACTGGGCATAGCTCTTGGTGGCAGCTGTCAATGGTTGGTTGTTCAATGGTTGGTTGTTCAATGGTTGCTCAGTGGTTGGCATACTGATGTAGTGCTGAATGATGATCACTCTATTTCTCAAAATCCTTCTCCTTTTCTTGGCTCACTGTTCCCGATCCCCCGATATCCCTGACATGAAAATCACGATCGTCCTGGACATCCTGGAGTTTCAGAGCTTCCTATTCTTTATGTCTCAGTAGCGTGACAACAAGGACAGCGAGCACGGCAGAAAAAATGACGGTCGAGGGAATCACCACAATAGCAACGTGGCCTTGGAACCATCTTGGAGATACCTTTCGTCTTCACAGGCACAGGGTAAGTTCAGGAATTGCTAGAATGCCGGCTGGAAATGGTGGCATGACCCATCCCCACTGAAGCAGTGTCCAGCAATGCAAACATATGTTTTAGTTTGGTGACTTCACCGATCTGGTCTGTACCTCCGTTACTGTTGGGGTATACCGCCATTCTGCAATTTTCAGGGAGTCTGAAATATGTTTGCGCATCATGCTGTATGGCATCATAACCACCCGATCTCTCACCTATTATCCATTAAAAATGTCAAAATGGTTGTCTATTCTGAGTTACAAAGCTTTGCAATCCATCACTATCGGCCACCATCATTAACAACCATCAACCATCCCACCAGTCTTGGTCCCAATTGTTATTGGTTCTATCAGTTTGCCGAAAAATGGTGCAAACCCAAAACTGCTGGTTTCTCTGTCAACAATCGTCATTATTGGAGGGTTAGCAGGTACCACCATTTATGGACTTCCGGGTCGTCCCCCGTCATGGAACCCACCACAAAGCCCTTCACCCTTCGCCTTGATGCTCCAGGCAGTCAGACATGTTGGCCAAGAGCGCCTTGGCGTTACGCCACGGGCCCGAATCAGTGCACAGATACACAGATTTCCTATTAAGTAACGACTTCGTAATGGCTATATAATTGGTGATTAACTGCTAACTAACGATGGTTGATGCTTGCTGATGGCTAATTCATGGGGAATTGCTACTCAAAGACCCCGGGGGGCAAACCACGGTGTGTAGCAGTGTAGCAGCAATCAAAGGGTACCCCCTACTACTTGATAGTAAGTAGGGTAATCCGATCTTTCACCCCAGCAAAACTGTATATCTGTTCACCAGTTTAATCAACATGCTACATAGATACATCGTCACATAGATATATGTGATATACGCAAGCTGTAAGACTCATGGGCAAACGATAAGGTCTTGCCGTATTTCTAGATGTAGCTACTTCCAGTTGTCATATACAGTATCACCATGCAAAAGTTTAAACAAATGTGATTTCAAGCAGGGAAACCATCAGGGTATCATTGTCTGTTGTATCGGCAGATTCAATTTGGGACCGACACGCTGGAGAGGGCCTCTTGACGCGTTTCACCCATTCATTGTCATAATTGCCTTCATTTTTCAATTGCATCTGCATGGGTATCCATGACATTGAATGAATGACATTGAAACCCATTCAATTGGATCTTGTGAAGTTCGAATTCGCAAAAAAAGCAACTGAAATCCTTGCGTTGGGATGTCGCGAGAAGATGTGTCTGAGGCTCTTCAGCATTGACCCACACGAAACGATAGGAATGAGCCAAGCTAAGTCAATCTGAGCCAAGCTGCTGCATAGTTGGTGGTTTGTGTCAAATTGCACCGCTGGAATGTCGCCTTCGCATCGGAGAAGTACCTGCTTTCACTGCTTTCTGCTTTGCAGCTGAGCAGTTGGCAAAGTGGAGGTACCCCCTCAACACTCCCTAAATAAGTACAACGTATCACATCCATCAACCATCCCGTGACCATGCATTCACCATCCATTCACCACCAGTTGACAATCACCAATCCTCATTGCTCGCCCCCAATGAGCCACTACTAAGCCGATCATTTCTAGTGAAACAACCCCCAGCCATCCAGGTATAACAGCATCCCAAGCCAGCCTGAAGGCCTCGGTGTACTTGCCCTGCTCATTAAAACAAACACCTGATGCCAAGCCCAGCGCCAGCGAAGCTACACTTGGATTAAAATGACGGAACAGATTCATCTGCGATCTGAAGTTAGCCATGAAAAACAAGAAAAAAGCATCGGCCGTTCAATCCTGTAACTGATAGATCTGATGGGACAGAACGGAATGACCACTTGGCAGTGTTGACACCGCACATCGACACGGTGTACATTTGAACTTATTGACCTGCGCAACATGGCAAGTGGCAAACTCGCGACCGCTTGCATGGCTCTACTCTTAACGATAGCAATTGCGAGGTGCGAAACCCAGTGACCTTGGTCTATGTGTGTCTTGTGTGGGATTGTATCTGACGTGCTTGTTGTTTTGTCTGTTTTGCTTGTGATGAATGCCTTGCATGTATTTCCTCTTATGCATTGATCGTACATGTACATACAAACATATGTATACGTACAAATGCATATATATATAATTAAAAATAAAGTAAATGTATATATATATACATATCATTTGTACATATATACACTTATGCGACAAACTTGCAAAAATGTGTATGACAGCACATTCTGCAGCGGTCCAACTCCTTCGGTTGCCGCCCCCAAGGCGCCCATGAATTGAAGCAGGTCAGCGAAGTTCTTGGACTTTTCGGCGCCCGCCATCTTGAATGCATGCAGCGACTGTTGAAAGAGCCTCATAGCACTCAGCACTCCCCAAGGAAAAATGAGGTCTTCATAAGTTCCTCATGATTGAAACTTGGACTTCCTAAGGAGGATTGAAAGATATTGAAAGTGAGGATTCCTTGCGATTCGATGGTCTCCCACAAGGTGCTCAGGGAGGTCATGCTGATCCTATTGGTCCACTGGGGTCCTGGCTCCATCGCGTCCTTCACCTCCCGGTCGGTGAGTTTGCATCGTCCCATGTCTGCCAAGAGTCCTGACGGGTGCTCCGTGCTCCAAAGATCCAAGAATGCCAAGAATGCCAGGTTCATCTGCGAAGCTTTCGCTTGTACTCGTCTCTCACATGTCGACAGGCGGAACAAGTTTGTCTTGACATTGAATCATCCTGAGCTACGCAAGAATTGTTTGTGTCCAGAAACTAAAATTGCCCTCTGATAGCATTTGACATGGTGGTTGCAAATGAAACCATCCATTTCCTTTTATACAGCCATGTCCTAAATTATGAGAAAAATTGCATGAAAAAGATGCTGTTTGCTTCCAAACGCTTCCGAAATTTCGCATAAGTCCAAATCAGTCCTGCATAATTTGGAGTTCCCGTAGATTGAGTCGCTTCAAAGACGGCTTTTGCTTGGCTGTAGTGATCCATGGCCTCGTCGATGGCAGGTGCGAATTCATGGACTGCAATAGCTGATAGGTTTTGCATCGTTTGTTCATAAATGGTTGCTCAAGGTGTTGTCCGTCGTTGTTTTCATGAAGCTGCCATTCATATATCCTATCGGAGGTATTGGGGGCAAGGGGGAAGACACACTTTTTTGTGCTGGGTTTTTTTGTGCTGGGGAAGGGCTCAGGTGGGACTGGGTGATGCTAGCATTCACTACTTGCAACTGATGAAATCATTATCATTACAATAATCATCTATGGAGTGTAGTTGGATTGGGTTGGGGGTGATATCAACCTTCACTTGAACAAACACCTGCAGCTGATGCTACAGTGATGATGGGCAGGGTGGGTTCACGTCACAGGACAGGACCTATGGGACAGGACCTATGGGACCACAGTAGTGTTGAGCGCCTCATGACCTGGAACCAAAAGGTGTGAATTCGCCAGCACCACACGGACCGAACTGCGTTTATTGACCAAGTCCTCTCAAAAATTGGTTCCTAAGGCCCCACAGTGAATTCGACGAATTCGTATCGCATGAAGCTTTGGATGAGTTCGGATGGTGGGTGCCATCACTGGTAGATGGTGTCATTGACGCAGCTGCTGGCTCCAACCCAGGGCAAACGGCAGGCCTCTGACAGGTCGCCCAGCTCCCCGAAGCAGAACCCGAGACTTCTCAAACAAACGGCCTGGGCGAAGCTGGGCGAAGCTGGGCGAAGCTCTGAACGTGCGGCAAGAAACATGGCATTGCCCGAGATATCTATCAGTTCCACGAGCATGTGACGGTAAGATAAGGCTGTGGCAAAAGGAAAGCAAGCTTAAAACGGTGAAAATACGCTCAATGACTGAGTTGAGTTCGAATTGAGGAACTACCAAACTTAGTACCACTGGTAGTTTGGTAGTTGCACTGGTAGTTCCATTATGGATCCCAAAGTACCAGTGGATCCATAGTGCCATAGTGAAGTTGCATCATCGGTGGAATGACAGTCCTTCAAAGGCACCTCAACCCACCACGCACTCCGTCTCCATTCCTTCCATCTAACGTAGCAATGGAAATTCAACATGGAAAACAGAAAAACCCTTGGCCCTTATAAACCGTCAATGACTGGTGGACATTTCACTGCTATGTTAGATTACCAAAGGGTATTCACAGGATATCATCAGATATCATCAGTGCGTCTATCTACAGCTTGGTCTGCTTGTTTGCAACCCCGATGAAGCCGGCAGCACCTCTATCATTCCGCAACCAAGAGTTGATCATTGATTGTCTCCAGCATTTCACTAGTTGAATCTCAGAATCTCCCAGATTGCTTGGCGTTGGCCGTCCTATGTTCACCCTACAACAAAGATGGGTCACTGCTGTCCCAAGTTGGCCAACCAACTGGGGATCGCCATGGCCATGGGTCACTGGATCCGAGTGGCGTAGTTGGGCGTGTTGGTGGCCTTTGCCTGGACGAAGGCGTTTTGCGACAACTTCAGCATATCCATCGCGCGGTCCACGTGACCTGCGGCGCATTGGCCAAGGCGCTCGCTGTGCAGATCCCGAGGTCAATAAGGCACTGGAGTGCCACATGACATGAGGCTCTGAGTACTGCACAACCGGTCATTTCTAGTGCTCTGGTTGCTTGGCATCACGACGGTTCGCTGATCTTTTGAGTCGAAACCAGTCGCAAAACATTACGAGGGGCTATGTAGCAATGATACTTCAACATTTTGACTCAGTTTGACAAACAGCCTTGTGTTTGAATAAGCCATAATCCAAGCTGAATATAGCCGTTGAATTCATATAGCAATAACGGCTTTGTTAAGTTTGGGCGCCGTATTGTTCATGCTTTTTCCCAATCAGGACAAGGCTGGGCACCATACCTCCCGTCCTGTGCCTAGACCGTGAGAACACAGGAGCTCCCTGTTCAAACAAAATGGTTCAAACAAATGGTGAAACACATCAAGAACAAATGATAGTGAACCAAATTCCTTTGAACTAATCATACGTCAATTTGAACTATCGTTAATGCTTAACCGTTCCATAAAATGCCTTTCTATATAGATTTTAAAATGATTTAAAATGCACGTTAAGTTTTGCATGTTTTGAAGCATGTTTTCTCGAACCCTCAAAACACCACAGGGCATCCGACCTTGCTGAATGAGGCTTTTTCCAATGGTCCGCAACAATCGGGCCTCAACAGGACACGTGACAGGTACGGCAGTTGGATGACTATGTCAGTTTTTATATGTGAGTATGTGTTTAATGTATGAATTATATATGTTATGCATGTATTCAAAAACAATGTACAGTATATCTTTAGTGAATCACAAATTAAGTAGATGTGTAGCTATATCAGTACCTTGACTGTAAGACGTTCGCAATAATTCTGCAACCGTGCAACTCCAGGCATCACTTCGGCGTCATTCTTTGTATCATTCCGGTACCATTCACTGCAGCCGTATACCCAACATCGCAACACACCCGCAAGCCTGTAACACTTCCCTAAGACCTTCCACCTACCTATTCTGCGTATCCGAGAAAAGTACCAATTCCTATCCGAGGATATAAGGGAGCTGTTCTACACGAAATCATCGAAATTCTAAGGTTGCAATCGCAGGCCATTGACGGCTTCAATGGGACCAATGGGTGCCAATCGCGACGCCATTTCTACAACTATCTTTGAGCATCGGCACAACAGAAGTGTGTGTGTGTGTGTGTTTGTCAAGCATTTAAGATTATGCTACACAGGGATGAGCAAAGTCCTGCCCGAGGGGTCTTGTCACAGCTGGTCCAATCGCAGCCCGACAAATCATAAGCAAGCTATACCAACGCGAAGCAATCTGCGGGACGTAGCAAGCACCTCTGTCAGCCTTGCAAGTGACAAGTACTGCATGCGTTTACTATATAAGTGAGTATCCAGCCATCTATCTATCTATTTATCTATCTATCTATCTATCTATCTATCTGTCTTAGTATAACTGCGTATATCTACATATAGCTTAGTATGTATTTATATATAACTTAGCTGTATAAACACCTCGTGCGTAAACAGGGACCGCGAACCAACTGCCGGCCTTGCCATATGTTAGCTGGTCAGCTGTGCGTGCGCACCCATTCTGCACAGCCCAGGTGGCCTTGGGACGCCGAACTGAGCATCCAACATATTCCACGGTGCCAGTGGCTCCGGAATTCTCCATGGCTTCCTTTGCCGATTTGAACTGATCCATCCCCTGCAGCAGGATGAAGGCATAGGTCACTGGCACGCCAGCAAACAGGAACCACCAAACACAAGCATTCCATACAGCTGAGGAGGTTCCAACCATTGGTTTCGATATGTAGTTTGCAGGTGTCGACTGTGGAGGTCACCACTGGTGCAGAGTGTGTGCAGAAGACAAAGTATGAAAGGCCAACGCAATGGTTTGATGGCGATAGTCATCTTGACCACAACCTGTTGCCAATCCAACCTGCAGGTTAGGACAATTCCTGAAAGCTCCCCTGCTGAAATGTCTGGCCTCCTCGTAATGTCCAAGGTCAGTGTGCCAGTTCCCCATGCACTTCAGCAGCCAGGCATCCTGGAGGCACTCGTGACTTCAACGACTTCCACACAGCGAAGAGCCCCACAGAGCTGTGTAAGTACCTCGACTCTCAATGTCCCATATATTTTTGGGGTTAATGAGTTAATACCTATGACTTTACGACTTATGTTTTGACATTGATTCATTGATACCCAGTATTTGAGGACTTTTACCCATCTTTATGGGGCAGTTGAGGGTTAAGGTAGACATAAGTGGCCGGAAGAAACGACAAAAAATGAAAACAAATGATAGCTTTGCAAAGCAATTTGTGGTGTCCCCACTTTTGGCCAGGCCCATGATATGAACAGAGTAGAAAAGGAAGGAGCTCATTTGCAGCACAAACATCTCTTTTCGCAAAATTCGTTCAAGATTCACTCAGAAGACATAGAAATGAGGACTTTCAGGAGCAGGTGAGGATGGCAATGATGAGGAAGGTGAGGAGGGTAAGGAGGGAGAAGCGCGGGAGGAGCGGAAAAGGGAGGTCCTTAGGTAACCCAAGCCGCTGTCCTCTCTTATCTAGAAGGTATATAAAACATTACATGGTAGGATGTGGCCAAGTATTGCTCTAGAAGTGTTCACTGCCACGCTGCAAAGTACAACCTCATAGCATCCAAAAAGTAGCCCTATAGCAACCACTACAGTCCTCAGTACACTATTTTTGAACTTGGCAAAATCAGTAGAAACTGATAGGCCGCCCTTGTTGTTACCTCCGCACCGCTCAACCCGAGTTGTGGATCCCAGCCTCCAAAGTGCCGCTTTTGCCCAACCTTTTTAGAGCCTGCCGACCTGGCACGGTGGGTCCCTGGAGTAGCTAGCTGCAACCATCCAACCCTTCCCCCGGGTCGTCCCCAAGCACTTCATGTGAACCGTGGCCCCGCCTTGCACCAACAAGGCCATGGCTCGCTGCCAATCGTTGACCTCCATGAGCAGCCAGGAAGTGTTGGCACAGGCCTCCAACAGCGCAGCTAGGGCATTGCCAACATTTAAGCTTTGGCGCATAGTCATTAGTCAACAAAACCGATCCTGACAATGTCCAAAAGTGTCAATGCGGACATCTTCAACTACCATCGACTACAAAGGTTTAGGATTCACTACTAGAATGGAAATATTACTGTATATACACCGGCATGACAGCATTTTGGATGCTGTAAAACTGTGAATTGACGATGTAGACAGTAGGTAGAAGCATAACAGATTGCCATTAGCATAATCCACCCACAATTCTCAATCAACCAGCTTTCCGATAGCTCCGCAGCCAATACCTGTCATTCACCTCTTGAATGCGACTGGACAGTGAAAAACACTGATACGGCCAAAGTGTGACCAAGAAAACCCTCTCCCACAATCAGCTGCTTTGCACCTCGCAACATGTATTTGTATCTTTGTATACGTCCACTCACAAGCAAAAGGAGGGGATCCTGGACAAAGCGATTGTTGCTTGAAAAACCTTTAAGAATACTGTTATTGACATGGTTTTATGCTTTCTGGGGTCTGAAACCCAGATTTTACGACCAGAATCATGGGAACCTCCAACACAGGAAATGGCAGTTATTATCAATCGAACTGCATCTCTGTTCATCTTTCGATACCATTGGTCCCTTGGTTACTTTTGGATTATCTCCATAAGTGTTGGTAAATCCCCCCGTGATTGCTGGTATCATAGTGAATATATCTCTCTAAAATGCTGCTATATCCACCCTATTGTTGGTCAACCACCATTAACGATTCACAGTCATTGCAGAATTGTCGATTGGTACTACTGGGTACTTCTCTACGAGTGCTTGTATATCCTCACCATTTGTTGCCTCCATTGCCCTCAATTGGTATACCCCCTCTTCTTCACTGTTTGCAAAAAATGCGCCTCATCCAATCCTTATCGACCTGCGATTGCTGATTATTGCTGGTATATTATTGTTGGATTCATACTTGTTGGATACTTGTCAGTTGATGGCTAGTCAACCATCCCCAATGGCTAAGTCACCATTGGACGATGGTATAGCCTGTATTGCTGGCATATCCTCCATTGGTATATCTCCCTGAATCGCCGGCAATTGGATCATTGAACCATTAATGCCGTTGATCGTAAATGAATGTCAGCAATATTAGCCATAACTATTCATAGTTTGTGGTAAGTATTCATGTGGCTGTGGGTCACCCGTACCCCTGGTGTACCATCACTAGCCATTTTGCTCCAACTATTATTGTTGCTTACTGCCCTCATATTTGCTGGCGGATCCCCTGATAGCTTGCAAAGTCCAAAAATATTGTCCTTCATAAAAATAGTATAAACCATCAACCACTCGTATCCACTGTTGGTTCTGGGCCATTCTTGCACCTTCTGAACCATTTATTCACCCACAAGATTGGGTGTATTGTTTTTTAGCTAGCCATTCTTAACCGTTCATTAACCATACACCCACAAAATCGCAGCAAATTGCTACTAATTCTTACCAATGAATTCTATGTTTCTAACCTCTTAAAATTGATGCTAAAAACCGTTGGCTTCACCTCTCGACGCTGGTCATCCTTCGGTGCCTTGGGCTTCACCGCGATGTTTTCCTCCAGACTTTTCTCCGCGAACTGCGCCGCAGCCTCGGCACACCAGGCCTGGAGCCGTCGCACCACCACCTGGCGACCGTGGGTTGGTGGGTGGTTGGTAGGTGGTTGGTAGGTGGTTGGTAGGTGGTTGGTAGGTGGTTGGTAGGTGGTGAATGGCGGTTAGTGGTGGTTCATGATGGTGGTTCATGATGGTGGTTCATGATGGTTGTTCATGATGGTTGATTATGGTCCTCCCTCGCAGCGGACGATCCAACGATGCTGCACATTCATGGCTAGCAGGCTGATGGTTGATCATGGTTGATCAAGCTTGATACGGGTTCACAATAGAGGTTGGTAGTGGTTTTGTTGGTTAGCAGTGGTTTGACAACGCTTGATGGTGGTTAGTCATTTGGTTCATGATGGATATTTTGGGGTGTTTCCTGCAAAAAGATAGCGAGGTTGGTGATTTTCCCTTTGTTCTTGAAGCGATGGATCAGCAACGACTTCCGGGTATATATTGTTGGTTAATCCGCGTCGGGTGCTGTGACCCCCTTGAGATTCTTGGGCGTTTCTCCCTCATGGTTTGCAAGTAAACGGCTTTTGCTAATATTGTTCTTGCCTATTATCCCGCACAGGGCACCATGACAAAACTAGCCAATGTTACCCATTATTAATCATTATTAGCCATAGTCTACTTTTCTGTTCATTATCCCCGAGTTTTTAATGAGTCCCTCTTCAAAGGAACCGCTTTTAGATGGCAGGTGGTTGACCCCGCTTGTAGCGAAGCACCGTCTTGATATACTTATAACCTATAGTTGTAATGTACAGCAACCAACAAAGCGTGGGGGCTGATTGCGAGGTTGCGATTTTTGTTCAGTTCCCTAGTTGGGATTGCAGTTGTAGTTGTAGTAGTGGTAGCACCAGGAGCAGTAGCAGCAGCACGAGTAGGAGTAGTAGTAGCAGCAGCAGTGGTTGTCATTGCTACTGCTGTTGTCGCTACCATCCCCAAAGTCATTGCAGTGTGTTGAGAAAACAAGGTGGAGAATCACGATAAGCCAACCCATGGGTTTCATGGCAGACAGAAGCTATCAGTGGTAAGATTTAGAGGGTTAGTAACTGGCATTTCTGGTAGTCTGTCATTTTCGGGTTTGCCAGTAATGACAGGTAGTTTACTGGTAGGTTTATCACATTGACATGGACACCTGAGGAGTGGATGCCCCTTCAGAAAAGTAGGCAGCTATGAACCCGTGGCTATCTCCACCGACCCCAGCGAATTTGGCATGGCGCATGCGTTCCTGGATCTTTACACAACAAGGACCGCCTTGGCAATTCCAACATTTTGAAAGGACATGAAAGGACAATAATTTTTTGGGGGTTTATTCCCGATCTCTTGTAGTTTTCTTCTTTCCACTCTGGATTAATGCCGGGCCCCTCACTATGCGCATCCACAGGATGCACTTGAACGCCTGATTCAACTCGTTGACCTTGTCGGAAGAGGAATACTCATCCTCCTTGCCAAATGCTATTGATCGACCATAAGCTGTGCACACGAAATCTTGACATTTGAGCATTGAATATGTTTATTTCTTCGTGTGTTCACATCACTCTTGGAACTGCCCAATTCCCCGGCAGTTCCAACCAGCCCACATCGACACTACCAAAATCTTCAGCGAAAACTACACACATCACACATCACATGATCACATGCTGCCAAGATGCATCGGTCGCATCTGGTTCCACCAGGCGCATGATGTTGGAACGATCTTCCGGCACTGATGCCTTGGCCTTTTGAATCTGCACCTGGGTGGATCGATTCGATGCTTTGGAGCTTGCTTGGTTGTTTGGTTCGTAGCTTGGTTGGTGCTTGGAACTTGGTTGGTCACTTGGTTTTGTTGGTTAGTTTGATTGATATGGTTATCGTCTGCTTATCTTCTGATTATCTGGTGGTTCTCCATCGG
This sequence comes from Symbiodinium kawagutii, assembly GCA_009767595.1. Classification (NCBI taxonomy): domain Eukaryota; class Dinophyceae; order Suessiales; family Symbiodiniaceae; genus Symbiodinium; species Symbiodinium kawagutii. The sequence continues at coordinate 141,578 of VSDK01017150.1, read as the reverse complement.
TTAGGATTCATTGGTTTGAAAGGAGTTTCGACCTGGCAATTACATGAATCTATGATGATCAGTAAACGCTTTCTGCGAGTAATCCGTGATTCATTATATAGTTAAAGAGGATCACTGGGATCAGGAATGAGTGAGCCAGTAACTTGGTTTACCAAGTTGCTGGGTCGCGGGAGCCACAAATATGTTCATTGGAGGCTGATTCTCGTTGTCCAACGACACAAACGGTGAAAAGTCAAAGGTGTATTAAGGCCTTTCCGGAAAGGACCAGAAAATAGGGGTGCCATCCTAGCAGAACCACCAATTCATCTCTGCTTTTTGAACCAAACATGTCACACGTGTTTCTGATTTGCTTAGCCAATTCCAAAACGTTTGTTGGCAGCAAACCAAACGGTACTGTGCCATTCCAGCAATTCACCAGAAAACGTTACAGTATATTTCGTTTCTACAAATAATTGTAGGTTTGTTGTAGCAGTTGCTTACTCCAACTGCTTCCATGATTGTCCTTGATACTAATGTGCAGTGTATGATAGTTACTGCTATTATGATCTTTGTTGTTTCGCATTACTCATTACCATACATCGCCATCATGTGTCCTCGTTAGACTTGTTGTTGTTGTTGTTGTTGTTGTTGTTGTTGTTGTTGTTGTTGTTGTTGTTGTTGTTGTTGCTGTTGTTGTTGTTGTTGTTGTTGTTGTTGTTGCTGCTGCTGCTGCTGCTGCTGTTCTTGGAACATTGGCCAAATCCAACATGAGTGTTGGCTGGTCACCAATCACTCGACATTTCCGGTGACTCTCCCACCGAACAGGGCTGAGGTAGCAACTTTGCCCAAAGCTTTCCAAACCTCATGGTACCGGTGACAACCCTCCTTTGCTCTGTCCAAAGCTTGAAGCTCTTGATGTCAAGGATTATTCAGGGATCATTCAAGTTCCAGGACTATTCAAGGACCATTCACGGATCATTGAAGGACCATATGTTCTTCCCAAAACAAGATTGTAATGGTCGGAGGTGACAAACATTGACAAACCATCATGCGGGAACAGTAGAGTAGCTGCGTAGCTTTTCTTTGTTTAAGCTCCAAAAGGAGGTTGGTGAGATACCAAGACAACGGTCTGACAGCGGCAGACCCATCATTGTGTTGCTGTAGGTGTCATGTATCAAACCCAAGCCCAGCTTTGGCAAAGTCACATCCCATGCTACCATGTTGTGACTTCTAGCCAACGAGCTACAGTAATCCAGCCAACTAGAAACAGGTCTTGAACTATTCATTTTGTGGCAATAGGTCGAGGCAACAAAATGGCTACATCCAACCCCACCCAAAGATATTATGCTGGCGCCTCTGTAACAGTGGACTAAGGACCTACTACCTGTTTGGTCTTGACACATTTTTGCGGGTCCCGAGCTGAACAAGTTCTGTGCTCTGAGGATGGAGCACTCACCACACCATCAGCTGACAAAGATTCATGGAACTCTTCTTCAGCTTGCTCAGATAGGATGACCTGCGGGTGTCCAAGCTTTGGTTTCGAAGGATCTCACTTTTGAGTTTCAGACTGCTGCCCAAGCCATCTCAAGCCCATCGGCTTTGCTTGTTTCGTCTGTTTACTATCAAGTCAACCACCAACTTTGGGAGTACCCAATCCATGGAAGCATAGCACAGCATCCTGACGAGCAATCTCACAAAAAATCATGGACCCAGTGGGATGGGCATCCCACGTTCCATCAGGAATGC
>VSDK01017150.1:118879-139843 GCA_009767595.1 Symbiodinium kawagutii | reverse complement strand
ACTAATAGAAAGTTGCTACATCCAAATCCAAGTGGAAGCTCGCCGTTACAACTTTATAGGACACTCCGAGAGTCTCAAGGATGATAACAATCAATTCCCGTTATGGCAAATACTGGTTTCCCGTCTGCCGGGTCTTAAGCCTTCTGCAATTGTGAGCAACAAGCTGCTGAGTCTTGACACTGCTCAGCTGGGGAAAGCGCCCGTGGCACTTTGGGTGGCCTCAAGCTTCACATTCTCGTTTTGGCATGCGACCCAAAGCTCAAAAACACACCTCGGTCGTTTGGAACTGAATTCCTTCATTTGTCAGTAGCCACACTACACACAGCTACTACCTAGTAGTTGTGGAAGTCCAGAATGCTTGATCACAGGGTTTGCCACAAGTGGCAACCGCCCAAAGATACTTGCATTCAATAGGCGTATGCCTGCACCATACTCTAATGATTCTAATGTAGTGTTGTGCAAATGTACTACAAAGCAATGTATATAGAATATTGTGACCCCATGTAATTCACTGCGATGTATGATTCTGTGTTTGTATATAAAAAGAACAGGGCGCTGTCCACAAATGGTGTTACCCCTAAACCTTCCCAAAGTGATAGTGCTCCGTTGGAGAAACGTTCCCAGTTTTCCCACATGCATTGAGCAGTTTAGGAAACCGTATGATTAGCCTCGTTGATCTGCGGCTAACATGAATGCCAGTGAAATCGAATTGGCACATCCCAGGCTTGGAAAACCTGGGGATTCTGGCGTCGGATTACCACCCTGAGCCACACGTTGATGAAATCTTGCCATTCTGAGCGGCTTCCATTGGTCCTTTCTAAGGCGCCATCAATATCTGCACAGGTTATGGTTATGCAGCACATGCACAGGTTATGTAGTTCTACTGTGGAACTGTTATGGTCTACTGCATTATATAATATCACATCGCATCGTATCATATCGTGATTCAAACCATATGTCGAATGAAAAAGTGTACTGTGCCATATCATGACATTCTGTGCAATCTATGTCAATCTATGTGATTTGTGGGTATGTAAAGATCAAAAGAATGACCTACGAAGGTATATTCACCGCTCAATGAATATTGAATATAGGTTTGCCCGAAAATGGTGTACCCCCGAAATTAGAGGTTTCCCAGTTTCCCGATTAATAGTGGCTTTTCCTCTTAATGATGGCGATTGTCGGATGATTAGCAGGTACCACCATATGTTTTGGCACCCTGCAACCCTGGCGTGGTGATGCAACCGAGGCGCCAAATTCGTGTGGTGTACATGGGACCATGCCAAGGCGCGAGCAACGCCAAGATATGTCCGGTGCTGTTCACCCCTTGGGAAGTTGAGATGGGCGGGCGGCTGGCTACGAATCTAACTTCAAACCTTGCGCCTTCGGGCGACATCAACTTTGTTCACTAGAGATAACATGGAGTCCAGTGTAGTCTCAAATCAACTTGCATCATGGTGGTACCTTCAAAACATCCTGAAAAGTTGATACCACAGCCGCCATGGGATCTGCAAGAAATGATGGGCCTTCCTTGCTTCATCCAGACTTGTCGACAGCCCATCAGCTGAATCTGCATACAAGGTGCGACTTTCGAAGACTGACCGAAAGGTCTCAAAGCTCTCATGTTCATTCTTGGCACGTGTCTCGGCAACTCGGAATTGATTGTTGCCTGGCAGAAGTGGTACAATCTTGCAATGGTAGTTCCTGGTTCAGCCTAGGATTTCCATTGGGTATCCATTGGGTATCTGTTGGGTATCCCTTGGGTGTCCCTGAGTGCAGCGCAAAAAACCAAAGAATTGTCAACCAAAAACTCGTGATCCGCGGGATGCCTTTTCCACCAGTTCTGGGGGCGTGGCACCTTGTTTGGTAGGAAATTCAGTGTTGTTGAGGGTGTACAATTTGCAGCGGTTTCCATAGTCAAATGATAATGAGTTGCTTGCATACTTGCAGTTTTTCTTCATCTTCTCAATTGCTGGGTGCTGTTGCAGTCGCAACTCGTGTTCTCATCTCATGATACCGATGTTTTCGGGTGTTCCCATGGATATGTAGATGGTTTTGTTCCAACATCCCTGGATCATCCCCAAGGACGTCTGTAGCAACCCGCTGCGAACAGCCGGAGAACCTGACAGCTTCCTATGGTGCTAAGGGTAGTTCCATGTCAAGAAGCCAGCCCCAAATGTTTGACTTTAACAATTTACAGTCCGCCGGCACGTTTTGCTGGAAGCATGACAGATGGTGATGGATGAGCGACAAGCAACAAGACAACCTGTTTCATATTTAAGCGTAAAAGAAATGGACCCAATTGGGTCCACATTTTGGACCAAAAAACGGGGTCAATTTTTGTAGCAATTTAGGGTAGCTGCCGGATCGCTTGACGACGACATGCGGCCGATGAAGATCTCACATAGCATGCTTCCAATAGCTCACGGTTGTCTTGTTGCTTGTCGCTCATCCATCACCATCTGTCATGCTTCCAGCAAAACGTGCCCGCGGACTATATGGATCTACATGGATCTGCCAAGTTCGACATTAACAACTGGTGATTCGATATCAGATATAGCTTACATTGCTTGTTTGACCCAGATGGACCTTGCTTACCTCAGGAATTTCCTTAATCTTGATGATCCCCGTGAACTAATGACCATCCGCCATACTTTAGCACGAACCAATGTACCAGTTGAGCGTACAAAAAGATCCCAGACCTATTGGCAGTTAGTTCTACTGGCTAGTGCGTCTTCCAATAGTGGGTAGAACCAATGAGTACCAACTAACCAGCCAACACAACAGCTAGAGGTTAGAAGCAATGAGTACCAACTGACCATCTAGTAGAAGCGCATGAACCATCATGAACCATGGCAGCTAGTAACAGCTAGTCACAGCAAGTGAACCCCCACCGTTTTTTCCCATCGCAGCCGAGCCGCAGAGGGCGCACTGCCACACCCAGGTGCTATTGGGGTCCAGTTGAGATCGCTCGCACCACCGGGCCAGGGAGGTCACAACGGTCCGAACCGTGTACATCCAGGTCCATGACAGCATCACCTTGGCTGCACATGGTGATGATGGTGAATGCCTAATGGCTCACCATGGATGGCAATGGCAAAGATGGATCATTCATTCATGGATTATCCAGTTCACAATGCTTAAGTTGATAATTGGGTAATGGCTAATGAATCTTTAATCGTGGCAATGATTAACAAACTGTCCATAACGATTCATGGTTAATGAAGGGTTCATTGCTGGCTTGCTAATGGTTGCTGGCATCACGAAAGATTGAGAAAGCGAAGCCGGAATCTCTCATCATTCCTTGGCAGGATCAACTTGGGAGTCCAATGCGCTCTTCATGGCCGCGTCAGCACATTAAACCAGTTGGGTTTCTTGACTTCCAATGAAGATCCATAAACCCATAGCTGACGAGAAAATATCCTCAGATCCCATCAGGTTCCATTCAAATTGCATGTTTTTTTGATGTGGTGGTGCATCCAATGGCTGCCGCCAGTTGAGTGCCAAGTGGCATTCGCAGGACCCGTGTGCGTGGCATCCAAGGCATCAGCATAGCTACAGCCCATCCGTTTGTCTCTTGGGCACTCCATGGCAAAGCCCCGAGCCTTGGGACCATAGAGCATCACCTCGTTGACTTCCTTAGGGCAGGGCTGCGCTGATGACAGTTGCACAGTAGATGAGTTGATCCCTAGAACTAGTAGCAGAAGATAGCGGTTGTCCACTGTTCGAAGGCCTGTTTCATCCCTTGGGATCTCAAATCTCACCGCCGACAGAAATCGCTGTCCCGTCCCTTCGTGAACATCCAAACGATGAAAAAATCGGCTAAGTAGAGACTGCTGCAGGGATGTTCAGATTTACCTTTGTTTACTGAGGGTAAACTAGTGATAACATCATGGATAGCTAGCTGCCACACAAGAGTTGAATAGTGTTCAACCAGTCTTTGTTGAGATGTTCTCCACATTTTTGGGATGGTTAATATGGACCCATAGCATCATTATCACACCACTACTGATACTCATTAAACATTGCCAAACTACTATCATTCGTCATTACCAGTAGTTATCACTCACAATTACTAGTTGTCATTCCTATTATTAATCACTAATCACTACTAGTTGACAGCCACAACTGATCCATACCTTTCATCCATACCTTTCCCATCCAACGACGCGTGATTTTCGCTCCACGGGGCGTGGTAATCTGGATCAGCTCCTTTGCCGAAGTGCTGCTCGACCTGGAACTGAGCAGGCCAAGTTATGCGAAGTTACATGCGAACTGTATGGTGGTTTCTTAAAATAGGGGACCCCCAAAATGGTTGATTTATTACCACAAATGGTTAAGAACTGGATGACTTGGGGGTACCCCTATTTTGAGAAACCACCATATGGCAACAAATGTGTTCCACGGTGCATTAAGTTTCAACCCTCCTAAGCCGATCCCTCCAAACCAGAGTAGGAGGGATACAGGTATGCTGAGTTGGGTGAGTTCACACTAACTGTCACTAACTGCAACAGTTCGACTCGTCTATCAACCGTTGATAGTTTGAACAGTTGGATAACCTGCTGGCTGGGTTAAAGTAATCCTCAAATTCATTGATTTCCATCTGAAAATCGGTATCTTTCTGTGGTTGATGATCCCAGACTCATAGGAATACATCCGGAGGGCACTGGTTTCCACCCTTGAATGAGAACTGGGCTGGTACTCAGTTTATCAACGTGCCAGTCTCCTTGCAACACCTTGGAACGGTGAGTTCTGAAGCCCTGCCTCTGCCAGGAAGCCGTCGGAGAGAAATGCCACACTGACCTGAGGAGACATTGGCAGCTGCTGACTCTCCCAGTCATTCTTAACTACTATTAAGTCGATTATTAGGCAACTATCATAGGTTGAGGTCTTTCTTAATTATCAAGGCGTTTTGCGAAGTTCTATGCACTTCTCAGTTGTGAAGTGTCCAGTTCTTCCACCCATTTCTATGGTTCCTATTTTGAGAGGCCCAATTTGCAGTGCTAGAAGCAAAGCTTTGTTCCAAGTGCTGTAGATTGAAACCCTGACCGTCTTCTGCTGAAAGTGAAGACAGCTTTTGCTTGTCCAATTGAAAAATCCTCCAAGAGTACTTCAAAAATTAGGCTTTCAACCAGCCATGATACGAAAGCTACACTGCGGTGGGGTGGGATGGGTGGGGTGGGATGGGTGGAGTGGGATGGGTGGAGTGGGATGGGTGGAGTGGGGTGACAATTTCTTAACGTGCGTTTAAACTTGAACCCACCTTGGTGCTACGCTGGGCATTGAATCACTCTTGAACCTGCAGCCGCCAGTCATGCTACCTTACCCAAAAAGAAACAAGAAAATGTAGATCCTTTGAAGCACTGTCAAAAAGAATTGATGTATTTTGCAATGATCCCGTTCGCGACCAAAAGATGAGTTCCACTGCAGCACCGCATTGACTCAGGGATCCGGTATAACAGAGTGGTAGAGTATTCCCCCTATACTTTGACGGCCCAGGATCAAATCCCCGGGAGCGAACACTGTGTAGACATGGGTGCGCTACCACGAGCTAGGGTGCAGTTTCCAAACAACACTGGCCGCACTGACGGATGTCAAATCATGGTCTGCCAGATTTGTACAAAGAAGGCTTCCCTCATTCATGCTGCTCACCTCCCAATATTGAACAGAAGAGGCACCTTCCTTGGGATGTTCAGCTGCCAATTTCCAGGATGTTGCTGTACATTTGATACCCATCTCTCACATCAACCTAACATCTAGTTGAATCTATTTGATATCATTTGATACATCTCTCTCACATCAAACATGGGATAGTATCTGAAGATATCAACATGTCACTATCATTTGAAATCCTCCATGTTTTTGGCTCGTCTCTGCCCAGGAACTCCCAACAGTATGGACTGTTCCTTGGTTCTGAAGCATTGAACCTGCAGCCGCCGTCCCGGGTTGCACTGTAGCCCCTGTCATGGGCCTTACATGGGAATGTGCCAAGCCATAGCGGTACCCCCAAAAACTCCAATGGTTTCCTTGTAAAATGATCATTTGTCGGTGGGTCATTGGTGTACCAATTTTGGCACATACCCACATGGGTGTCATGCAAGTTTCACAATCTTCAAGGAATCGTGAGAGATGACTGACCTGTTTGATGGGTAATGCGAATGAATGTTTTAGCCTCAGTGAGCAGAAGATGATTGGACTGACAAGAACGATATGGGGTTGTCAGTGGATTGAGGTGCCAGTACACTGCGCTTCCCTTCTGACAACGTTCATTGCTATATGGGTACTTTGTGTGTAACATCCCTCTCAATCAGGAACATGGCACATCATCACATGTACTGAACGTTCATAATTGCTGTATCATTGTTGCATGACTGTTGCAATATATTATGATGACCATGTCTAAAAATGGTGTGATAAAACATCACGGCAAGCCTGACGTTTCTCCGCGCGCAACTTGTTGCATCAACGATTACAGCCATCTGGGCACTTGTTGGGTCAGTGTCTTGTTGTGCCTTCTTCAAGGTCTTGTTGGCATTTTGGAATCTCGCTTTCGATGACGAAGGGGGCCTTGAGAGCTTCAAGTCCTGGACAAGTTCCAGGTGAATCGATGGACATCCAACGGGCTGAGCGCTGCCGGGCCGTCCCGTCCCTCTCAGTCCTCTTTCTCCTTCCGCTCTGCCAACACCTCGCTCTGATGCTAGACTCAGGACAGTGAGAGTGTGTGTGTGTGTGAGTGAGTGAATGAGTGAGTGAGTATGTATGTGTGTGTGTGTTTGCCTTGAATAGTTTTACCGAGCCATTTTTGGTTCATGACATTCGTTGTTCATGTTGGGTGATCGAACACACCACTCTGCAATCATCAGTCATTAGCCACTGTTTTAGTGATTTTTAGGCATCAAAGCCTCACTCAACTGTGAGCAATTGGTGTTCCACTTTCGCCTACTGTAAAGCAATCGGTGCTCCTGTACGCCAAGCCCGACAGTGGGTACCCCTGAGTCTGTGAGCGGCTTGGGATCAAGATGGAAAAAGCCACTGTTTGACTGTTTGCCACTATATATAGACTCTAGACCACCTTGAACGTGAGATCCGTATCTTTTAACCCCCCCAATATTTGATGGTGAATCACAAGCTGTTTCTGTCTGAACTGGTGGTGGTTAGTCAAATGGATCTCCCATAACAATCATATTAATCAACATAACCAGCAGATTGACCGAGATGTTCAGCAACATGTTCAGCATCAGCAACATCTTGACCAAGCACTTCCCATGCCACGTGGCCCAGCACACGAAGCGCTTCACGTCCACGGTGTCCGATTGGCCCAAAAGCTCCTGCCAAAGATGGGACGGTCCCATGGCACTGGGAGTTGAAATCTGACACTGAGGTCGCCCCACCACCGCAGGATGATTGTCTACATTGGTGTGCATTGGTGTACCCACTTTGAGCCGCGTTGTTTTTCCGTTTTTGAAGGTTTCGCAACAAACATGAAGAGGCCTTTGGGGTTGTGAAGTGGAGGATCCGAATGAATTGGAAATTGGACGCTGTGGCAGTCGGAGCCATCAGCTCCTCAAGCACGCGGCCAAGATGAACATGCAGCTTCTCCTGGAACGTCATGGCTGCACCACTTGTCTCGCTACTTGGGGGCAGACTGTTTGTTGGCAACAAAATCAGCTGCACCCCTTCCCTGCTACTGCTACTGCTACTAATACTAGTACTACTACTACGACGACGACCACAACCTACCACCTACCACCTACCATATATTCTGTATGTGTCCTTGTATACCAAGGGCATGTACCCAAAAACCTCAACCGCACGCTCGTGCTGACGCCTCTATGAAGTGTTGCAGAAGTCGCTCAATCTGAGCTCTCGAAAGCAGACCTGGCAAGGCTGGTCTTTGGGAGGTAGAAGAGTGACCAAAGGCCTGCTGCTGTTGCCAGTCTGATTGGTGGTCATGAGTAGGTACTCATGAAGGGAATGTGGTGAACAATCATTCTAACCTGTCACTATGTTTGGAACCATTGCATGGTTTCAGTTGATACCGGGTAATCCAGGTATCCCATGGTATCCCCATAGGGACAGGATTGTTATATAGAGACCCAGGGTTGGACAGCTGGCCTTGTGCGTCAGCATAAGGTTCCAGTGCTGCAAGCAAAGCGGGTGCCCCGTCCATTCACCTGGAAGGAGAGTGAGGAACGCAACCGCAATGGAGAGCAAAGCCGCTTCCATTCTACTGCACCAGTTTCTAATTTCCAGGTTTATCCAGCCATACTTCGACTTCAAGAAAGCTGCTGCTCATTGCTCTGTTCTCCTCTCCGGCAAGGCGCCTACTCACACTCGTAGAAGGAGGCTTCATTTGGACAGGGAAGCTAGTGCTCAGATTTTCATCTAGGGTAGTCATAGCCGTCGGGGTCTCAGTGATGGGTAAATCCTGGTTAAACAGCTCGACTGAAACTGCTCGACTGTTCTTAGCTGGACTGTATAAACCTCGATTACTCTGACTACTGAGAGATCCAGAGCTTTCCCAAGGGTATGCAGTTGCACATGTGCCGTATGGCTCTCCATGATAAGTGTGATGAATCTCGAAGAGAAGCATCTCGATGGTTGTCGGTTTGCCATGAATATAGCTATTTACAATGGAGATACACCTGCCATGTATGCTCATAGCCTGTCATTGACCATGGGGAATAAAGGCGGAACGACCCCAACTCAAGCCTGCCATGTATACAACAAAAGGCCATATCAGGTCGCCCTGGATTACATTCCGTTTGTCGCAGATCCTACCCTTTGGGTGGACGCGAAATCTGGAGCCAAAATGATTTCGAGGCACGCTTTCGATGCAGCAAGCGGGCCAGAACAGGAACCAGGAGCCGTCCCATTCATGCTGGTTAATAGTGATAGCGAATAACCAAAGTGAAGGATATAATTTTGGGGAAAAATAATAATTGCTGATAATCACACTCATAGCTAATAACATTTCAGAAACGCACATTGTGGTGAATGACCAATGATGATTGTGAGACCAATGATGATTACCAACAACAGTCAACAATTGATAGGCAACAATTCTGTTCAAAGGTCTTCAATAACCAACAGTTACCAATCTCTTTGCTGAACGTCGAACCACCAAGACTCGCAATCTCTCTAGCTGGCCATGAGCCCTCCACCAGATGGTCTAGAGGTCAGCAGTGCCCAGCACAGCCATCTTGCCATGGTCGGGTAGTCGAAGGTTCGTGGCAACAAGGATCTACGGTTGATATCAGAACCACAAACATGGGTATGCAAGAAGAACAACAAAGCCTTACGCCGAGAACGAATTGCACACTGGTGCTGGAAGATGGAGGTTCAATAATGAATCTGGGAAAAACCGGGGATGGAGACCGAGCAAGCCTCTTTTGGGTCCTTCTAGTGCAAAATGACTGGATGTACAAGCGGTTCTAAATTGCCCAAAATTGGCTAAACTTTGCTTGCTCCCATTGAGACCAACTGAGCCAAAGCTGCGGAAAATAGGGAAAACCACCGACCATGATGTCAATGTCCAGACGAAGAGGCTGTCTTTTGGCACGCCTACAATTGTTTACCTTATCTTTGTTGGCTGCTTCAGTTACCTTTTGCTTAACAAGTGCTGGGAGTGTATATGACCACCATGTCTGCTGGATACACCTCTGTCGTTTGGTCGTTGCCTCTCCCATTTGCGGTCCACATCCCATCATACGGACTCATAAACTGGTTCATTCATGTCGTCCAGACTTCACTATGATCGGGTTCATCGATTATGGCCACTGTAGTCAGAATTTCACTTTTGAGTGTTCCCAACCTGACAGTGTCTATCGACCAGAACCCATCCAATAATCTGGGGTGGAATGTTCGAATTTCCCCACTCTTGTTGGTGAGTCTCTACTCCTTCCTGCTATTCATGGAATGTAAGTTGCTAAACATGGTCGAAGCCTTGCTTTTCCACTTGGAAACACTCCGCGCCCTCCCATCTTTTTGCTCATCGAGGTCCAACCCAGGCAGCCAAACGACCCCAGGGCTTTCCGCGATCACCACCTCCACCCGGAACCTGAGACAATGGGATGTGATGCAACGTTGTGCAAACTGAAGTCTTAAAACTCCGTGCTGAGATTCACTCTATAGAATATGTAGTTTTTATGTATATCGGTCTATATCTATATATATATATATACATACATATGTGGTTGTGTATATAATGTATATACAAATGTCTAGAGTGCAAGCATTTGTGATTTCGCACAACCTATACATGTGCACGTGTATGCATATGTATGAATATTTGTTTACACATATGTATGTTATGCATGCGGGTATAGTGGTGCTCAATTGTATGTATGCATATGCCGGCGTAGGTAACGTCAGGTGGTGTCGTTTACGCGGAAGAGTGTAGCACAGAGCTGCGTGCATTTTATCACAATGTAGGATGGTGGGAGGTATAGAGCTTAGGGTGGCACGTCGTAATTCAAGGTGGTATTCATCCCTATCTTATGTTGCGCCGTATCGTGGAGGGTGGCCTCATGTTGTGTTGTGTCGTGTCGTATCCCAACATGTCAAGCAACTTCTGGTGCAGAGTAATGCAGCGTGGTGCAGTCTAAGTGAAAATGGATCAATATGAAGCATGGCAAGGTGACAGGCTGAGGAAATGAAATCAACATATACAATGCAGTGCAAAAAAGTACAGGGTGTATATAGTGTTGCAGAACCAGCAGAATGAGCAGAAATTGCAGAATTAGAACGCAATGTAACGCCATGCCGTGTCATGTCATCGGAGAGACCATGGTACATGAAATCCAAAGTCCTGCATCGGGTATGCAGCTCATTCCTGTCACAGGGATGTCAAAGGTGAGCGGCTGAGCCCGTCACCCCAACTCCTGCCAGTCGCTCGTACCGCTCCTGCAGTCCAAATTTCACGAGATGGCCACTTGAATCGTTTCCCTCAACAGGGATCATTTACAAAGGACATGGCCATGATCCTCCAATTTATGGCCATGAATCCCTTCAGGGATACTGTTCACGGATTCGTTTCTTGTATCATGGCAATAAATTGGCGGTTCCGAAGTTATGTCAGGGAAAACTTCCAGGTGCAGCCAGGACTGTAGCTGGTGACGGTGGGTATAGATAGATATACATGTATTGGTAAATACCATTTGGAAATATACTTTTCTGAGTACACATATAGATAGATATAGATAGATATAGATAGACATGTAGACTTTCATACTTGGTTAAAATCCTATGGGCTACATCTGTAGAGTTTCCATTGCGAAGCTGAGTCCCTTGAGCGCCCTGCTCTGCGGGTCTTCCAGCGGGCAGGGTACCTCCATGGAGCAACAATGGCTTTCAGTCTTTCTACATCGAACCTTTCAAAAAACTGTTCTTAGATGGTGTCGATTCATCTCTTTTCAAAGAAATGTGGAGACTACAGTATAGATTCTGGACGCCAAATATGTAGTTTCGTTGGTACATGTTGGTGCCATAGCTCACTCAGGCTTTGGCCAATCGCAAGAGCTTCTGATCTTGCAAGCTATCAGCAGTTTGCAAAATAACGGATGATGATCCACGGAATTTCCATGAAGACGTCCTGCCCGTTTAAGCTGTTTGAACTGTTTAAAATTGTGTGTTTTGGAAATGGCCAAACGTTCACTATTTGTGCTCGTGCCTGCAGGGGTCACTTTTTTCAACATATCCTACCCATATGTTGATGATCACCATCATAGTTCGAGAACTTTCTAGGCCCAACTAGGTATGTGCATGTGCGTATACATGTGTGTATGTATATATGTATATATGCAATTTCTGCATTAATATGTAAACATATTTGATCTGACTTGTGTCTCTCAAACTCAATGTTACTCTGAACCATAGTTTCCAAAGTACTAGGTCTTCCAAGTCCTGGTTCATATCCATTCATACTTGGATGCACATCCTTGACTGCTTGTAAGTGGTTACAGTCACCAAGTAGGGGTGAGTTCAACCCTCTCATAGGGTCTACATGGGTCTACTATGGCTGCATATGGCTGCACTATCCCAGCGTCCAAGGCACCATTTGGGCGGCCGCGTCGACCAGCGGTTGCCCCCGCAGCTCGGATGCCGGTACCAAATCGCGGTCAACTCAGTGGCGTGGCTTTCGCATGGCTGGACATCGAGTCTGGTGGACCTGACATAGTTCCAACTATCATGGAAACATATGCCATCCAACTATCTGCAGGAAAATCCAAACATATGCTATCCAACTATCTGCTGGAAAATCCAAACTGCTGATCTGACCTGGAAATATTCATCATACTCTGGATCTGTCGATGCGGCGATCCTGAGAAAGTCATTCATACCGCTGGTTATCTGGCATTGTTGTTGCTGTTCAAAATTCCTTAGTCTGGAAACAACCATCTTCACAAACAACAAGTCCTTGCAAACCTTGCTACTTGGTGGCAACCTCTCCAGCATTGTCGTATACGGATATATGTTCTCAATCCCAAACTAATTTCACGCAGAAAGGGAGTGCTCACAAGCCCATGCAGTCAAACAAAAACAGTTCCGTCTTTTCTCGAATAAAGACATTACTTTCTCGAGCCCCGAAAAAGGCGATAGACAACAAATGGTTGTGTATCCAGTCCAACTCTACAAGTTTGTAAATTTAGCCTGTTGCATAACAACCAATAATCAACAATAACATGTCTTCGAAATAAAAACATGTACAATAGTTTCATAGCATTTCTCGACAACGAATTTGTACACTCGAGTAAGATATATAGTTACTTTGCCCAGAATCAAGCTAGAAGAACCAAGAGGTTCCCGCCATTACTCACATGGATGTGCTTGGCTTCACACACCAACCTGTGCATGACCAAATGACATCGTTTCAAATTTGCCCATGGATCTACCACATAGTTGACATATATATATATATATATGATTATTTGCGTATCATAATACGTACCTCTACGTTCTGCACAAGACACCAAATGCATTAAATTACATAGCAACTATGTTGTGTAGGCATAAGCTCATCGCACAGGGGTGCCTTTGGCAACAGAAACTTAGCCGTTGAGTTCCACCTAATTTCCTGCTGGCAACTCTACTTCATCGACTGATCACTTCTAGAGAGTTCGCTTGCGGTGAAACTGTCTAGGCAAGCGGCCCCCGGAGCATACGTGCATGACCGATGGCTGCTGTAGTGATCCAACAAGAAATTGTCAGAAGCTATTGGCCAGGATCCTTGAATTAGCTTCATATTTACAACACAGGAACGAAAAGATTCATCATGGTTTGGCCGCGACAGAATTGTTCATGTTCAGTGCAATCCCAAGCCATCTTGTTGGCAGGGTTCCTGTTTTTTCCTGTACTCAAAGATGTGCACACTGTCATGATGAAGAACCTGTTTCCTCAACTCATATTGACATATATCAACATGCTTATGGCTGTTTATGGCTGATAACTAAGGATGGTTGATGGCTGCGGCTGATGGCTGTTGGCTGATGCCTGCTAGCCCAAGGTCTCCACCTTCTTGCGGCTGTTGCCACTCTTCCGCATCTCCTTCTCCATCATCCTAGGCACTAAGGTGACCTCCAGACACAAGGGGACCATCCACATCCATCTCCCCTAAAGATGACACCAGAAATCCTCAAATGAAAACTGATGAACTACATACTAGACCCCTATCTATTACCAAGTTCAACTGTCTAACGAAATGTTTTTCCTTTGCTGATGGGCTTAGGGAACAACCGAGCATCCTTAGTGTTTACCCATCCAGGATGGTGGTGACATGTGGTAACCTGCACCAACGCTCCCACCTGCTGACAATCCTGTGAAGCGTTCACTAAGCCCTCGGCTCATCACGCTTTTCGATTTCGATCTCTGAGAACGGGCGATCGTACCTGGTGGTCAGGAGAGTGAGGAGAGTGTCTACATATTTGTGCGTTTTCCCAGTTTTCCCTGTGAACAAAACATGGTCGTTTCAGGATGGTTGAGGGGTACCGGGTACCCCATGTAACAATGTACCCCTATTTACAGCATTTCGAGAAGGCTGTGATTCCTGAGCCAACAGTTCAGAGGTCTACATATCTTGTGCATCATCGACGAGGACACTCCGCCATGAAGCTCCGGTCTTCAAATGACTTCGGCTGTGGGCGGTCAAACTGCTCCAAGATCCTTTGCGTTCCGGGCCAAGAACATTGGCGCGCAGAGTTCAATGTGAGCAGTTATGAGTCAAAGATTTGTGAGCTCCATGGGAGTTGGCATGGAAGACGCGCAGTGATAACAGTCGATCCTCGTACTTTTATCTCGAGAGTTGGACGCAGTGGGATAGTCGTAAAAACATAGGTTTCCCCCATCAAAAAATTGACAAGTCTGTGCAGAAATGATTCCCACTTACCATGAGTCGTGATCATTTTGGTGCGGGAAAACCGGTTGTTTCGAAGACCGAATTGATATTGATGAATATCAATCATGATATTTCATCACTGCCCCACAATGCCATTGGCCAGCATCCGCCAGGTCTTCCTGAGTTTTTTTGGGGCACAAGATGCCCAAACGTGTGGATGGTTGGATAGTGGACGGGGCTGGCGCTGGGGTCACCACTGGTACCACCGGCGGTCACCACGCAAGACATCATGTTCCATGATCACCTGACGGCGTCCCAAAGCTCCCAGGGTCACTGGGTGGGAAAATCGACCTGGGAAAGCCGGCTGTTTGAACCACCAAAAACATCGGGGGTTCCAACGTAGATTTTCCCATCAAGCATTTCTGATGGATATCCACCAAGTACTACAAAGTAGTAACGCTCCAAGATTCTAAGATAGTCCCAAGATAGTCCCTTCCGTGGGTCAAAGTGGGTCAAAGTTCTGTTGGAGCGACCATAAGTTCTGCTCAGGTCAGGGCTCATGTGAACTTATCCCAGCTGCGCACGGGCCTGGTTCACAAATTGAACACTGGTGTTGGACTTCTCGGCAATCAACTTAATGGATGTCGTGTCGAACACCTCAGCATTGAGCATTCTTCGGCTGTCTGATTCTCTTCTGTTGGATCAGGTGCCAAATGCTGTTCCCAGCATGTGTTCTTGGAAAACATGTATCAGGGAGCTTCATAGATTCCTATGCATCCCCTGCAATGAAGTCATAGGTCTCTGGATCTACAACGTTGACAAAGTAGTCAAGCCCTGACGGCTTCAAATTTAGCCGCAGCCCTGACTTGTTTCCAACATAGCCATGCCTTTGCGTGTTGTCTGCGACCATCTTTTATTCTGTTAATCCTAATGTTCCTAATTCTGAGATACTAACTTTGTAATATAAATGAATGTGTGTAATATTGAAATATACATATATATATATATATGTAAATAAATATATATATATATATATATATGTAAATATTTATATATATATACATATTTATATGTATATGTATATGCATATGTATATGCACATGCATATGTATATGTGGGTATAGTCTGTTCAAGAGCCCTTGACAGGGTTTTGCTACAGTGGCCACATTTCATTGAGGTGGTGATCGTATCATACAAGTTGTCATCGTATCATAGGAGTTGTCATCGCATCATCAAAGTTGTCATCGTATCACAACGCCTCTAATAACGTTCGTTTTTAACTGCTTCGGAAGTGGGGCTCTTAACCATATCATACCGGTATATATATATATTATGTATATGTATACTTATAAGTATATGTATAAGTATATGTATATGAATATGTATATGTATATGTATGCTTACATATTCTATCTCTCCGAATCCTTTCCCCACAAATTTGTTTGCAATTCGGCAACATCTCACGGTATCCCAGGCTTGGCCCCAGGACGCTTTTGTGGTTGGACGCCAGCTCCACTGGTGTCATGGCCTCCAACACCCGAAGCTCCTGGAGCAGGGAAGGATCCCAAGCATCGAGGAGCGATCTATTCACCTGAGGCCCCCCCCCCTGTTCGAGAAAAAGAACTTGGGAAATCCAGACTTTTGAGACCACTGTGCGCACATAAACTGGAGTGCCTACTGCCGGGCGTTTTTACTCAACACCACCCTTTGTTGGCAGCAACTGGAAGTTGCGAACTGGCGGACAAACCCGAAAAAACTGCCTGAAAATTCATCCAGACCATTTCTGGAAGGCCTTACCCAGCTACCCAAGAGCATGAAATACATTCCTATGCATCCCTACGCCATGGTACAACGATGTACAATGTACACAACATTCGCACTGCCCAGCTGAAGCCGTGCCGCGGCGCCTTCTCCAAGTGGTTGATGTTGGGATCGTCCGGTGAAAAGCGGCGGCGCCAGGTGTAGGCACCCAGTAGATCCATGAGCTGAGCGAAGGGGAAGGCTTGGACCATGGACCCAAGAATCAACCGCCAGATGGATAGATGGTACATAGACATGTATATACACAAATATATTTATATACATATATATATAGAGAGAGAGAGATAAAACACAGAAGATACATATAATGCAGATACATAGTGACTATAGTGTTTTGCACAATATACATGTAGGCAAAGGGTAACCAGCAATAATCTACCAGAAGTCTATAGCAAAATGATAATACAAAACTACAATGACACTACGGCAAAACAACAAAGAACGACTAGATGGATCTGGATGATGAAAACAGTTCGTGATTTACACCGGCAGTGGCCTGTCCATGGGGATAGTTCGAACCATCATGAAGCATCCAGCAGGCAGATGTTTTCTTGGCCGTGGCCGAGGTCCCGTTCCCTTCACCGGTGCCTTTCGTTGGTAGCCGAGCATGTTCCCATAGGTCCAGATTTCAGGCTCCATGAGGAACTTCTTGGCTTGGGTAAAGATCTCTTCCTGCAGCTTCGAGTGAAAGGTGAGATCTGCGGCAAGAGGCGGCCACAACAGGGTGACATGAAAAAAACAAACTCAAATCACAAATCGTAGCCAAATCCAGTTTGTTCGACGTGTTCAATACTTGAGTATGATGACCCCCAACAAACTCAACGGCATACAGAGCGCAATCCAATACCACACTGGCCACCACCACCGCCACCACCAACAACTTGTTGTCGAGAAGAAGGAGAAGGAGAAGAAGAAGAAGAAGAAGAAGAAGAACAACAACAACTACTACTACTACTACTACTACTACTACTACTACTACTACTACTACTATTAGTATTGCTACAACTACTTCTTCTACAGTCTGCTAGTTGCAGTCCTATGTTTGGCTGGGCAAGGGAGACATGGGAGTACTACCAAACCACTAAACAAGGAAACATGAATGTATGTGTGTGCATATATTTGTCGGTATAAACATCAGCACATATGTATATGATTGCAAATATACATCTATGTACATACAAATCTGTTCATATATTGTGCAACTGCTCAGGATTGCAGAAGAAGAACTCTTAATGATCCATAGAAGCATCTTTAAGGATGTGAAAATGGCCTGTCCACAAATGGGGCACTCCACACCAGGCAACTGTCGCGTTTGTCTCAGCCAGGTAATTCATGTTGAACATGGTTCAATTGGGGGAGAATCCTTGCAATGTAGACATCAGTGATATATAACATGGAACTGCATGGAACTGGAACTGCGAAAATTACCGTTGATGCCCGCATGGGTGTTTCTCAAAACAACGCTATCCCTGAATCATCCTATATAAAATATAAACCATCTATAGTAACTATAGTAATAGATTTAATAAACCATCCATCTTCAGGGTCCCCTCCTTTAAGAAACCATCTGTCCCACAGCTCCACATTGGTGGACCCCCGCTGCACCCCTGGGTCCTGCTGCTGTTGGTCCCTCCGGGCGCGGCGTTCCTGGCGATGAAAAGATCCATTGGGTGTATCATTAGTAACCAAAATAATAGGAATCATTAATAATCAATAATCATCAATAATAATCAATAATTAATGATTAATCATTAATGATCAACCATTAGGTGGTATAATCATTAGTATAATCAATAATAATCATTAATACCATTAAGTGGTGATAAGGCACTAACAACCATTTATAAGTTATCAGCCATTTGGCGTACCATTTATATGTAGTAAGCCATTAAGTATACTATTAGCAGTGAAAACAAGAGTCCGAACATGGAAGCACCTTCTGGAAGACGATGGATATTGCGTTTGATTGGATCTCCTTCTGATCTCATTCTAGGTTTGAAGTTTGGAGAGTTGACTGTACAGGTGTATTGATTGATTTATAGCTGTCTGCGAACATATATCTATCGCTCATATGAATATGTGTATCTGGGTATGTCCTCAGGTCATATGTGCATGCATTGGTTTTGTTCTGCTCTGATTGTTTCAGGAAAAAGGCGCAACAGAAAACCCATGTACATGCCGTGTTTCGGTGTGCGAGGCTGCTTCTAGTCCATACTGTACATCTCATGCATTCCTGGTTGGTCGCACTAAATTCTGCGTCGGGCTTTGCACCAATCTCGATTTCACAGGAGATAAATCTACATATGATATTATATATATATATATAATACATATATTATATATAAATACGTATATATATATATCTTTATTTATATTTATCGATTTATTATATATATAATACATTATAATACATATATTATATATGAATACATATATATATATATATAAGTTACACATGATTGATCAGCTTCAGCTTATGTCCATAATGTATCTCCACCATCATCGTTACTCTTCTGCTTCCCAAGCAGGCCCCAGGTCCTTGCGGGCTTCAGCAGAAAAGCCGCTTGGCATCAAATCCTGGGCGCTGCAGTGCATAGCCAAGGGGCTGCTCCCAGGGTTGGTGATGGATGAAGCTATGGTGAGAAGGGTCGATGTTTCATGGCTGATGGATGTTGATGGTAGACTATTAGGATTCTGGCAAGGGTTGATACTTGCCCCGTATGAGTGCGAAGTTATACTATACATCAGCAAAACGCATAGATGCACAGGTCAGTCTGATCTATGAGGTTTTGAACGCAGATCCACCTTATGGTGCAAGGTTTATGTCATTGTGTCAGTCAACCGTTTGAAGGGTTCGTGGTTATGTAATCATACACCACCTAGACACTGCTTTCCTATGGTTGCCACGCTCAAATGCACACTCTCGCTCGTCTCAAGTCACCCGTGATTCCATGTGTTTGACTATCTTCAGCACCCATGCACTGTTTGGGCAAGCTCAACCTCGAGACATGCACATCTCAGCAACAGATGACAAGATTAAACCCCCAAAAAAATTGGCTCTAACCACCAGTTCAGCAAGCGCTCAAGCAGATTTACAAGGCAAAGACATATCCTGAAGTTGAGCCCACGCATGCCACCCATCTTTGTAATTTTGTAACATAGGTTCGCGGAAACAAAACGTGGGTGACTCAGCAGTGAAAAAGTGATGTGGACACGTAGGTCATGTTGCATCGTGCATTGATCAGGCAATCTAGAAACGACAAGACATCGTCAAGCCAACGCCGCCCAGTTGAAGCACGACTCATGAGTATATGTGCTATGACACAACCATATCCTTACCAACATAGCAGGTAAGCACAGCAACCGGGGAAAAAAAAAAACATTCTGGGAATCCCAGCTACGAAGCTAGATGCCGGAAGTTGGGGGATCAGGGAGAACTGATCCTTTCCATGGGTCCCTTATTGCACCCCTTATCCCTGCTGCCTCGTACATCCGGAATCCCAAGTTTGAACGGAGGATATCGAAGTTTTCTTGGCTCGTTGCAAATCCAAGAAAAAACTATACAAGAACTGACAGTTTGCGTGTATCCCCTGATACCATCTGATACCTGATATCATTGCATGCATTGTGCATTACATCTGTATTGATAGTGGTGTCGTTACGGCCTGTTTGCTCCGTTTGCCCGGAATTCATTGGACTGTGGTGATCAAGAAGCCAAAAACCGTGCTGTTGGTTCTATGCACACTTGATCAATTTTCTTTGCTCCAAAAATTCGGCACTATTGTCAGGCAGCTCATACTATCCAGCAGTAAAGTCACATGCGGAAATGCTAAACCCCAAATTTTGCAGTTTGACGAAAGTAGGCATTGCTTTGGCAATCTTTTTTATGGCATCCTTGGATACTATATAATCTCTACCAAATTAATTATGTACGTTACTAACAGAATGTCCATTTTGTTTCAAATCGTCTGCTCTCGTGCGTGCGCTGCTACCTTGCATGTGGAACTGCCAGGACTGCACAAGATACATAGCTTCAAATAGATGTTTTCTGAATGCAAAAATTCACAGAGCATAAAGTTTGGCTACATTTATCGTGCACAAAACACCAAAAATTGTTTCATTTCTCTTGCATACGTATCGGTGTTGACCATGTAGAAAACAAGACGCTCAGTCAACTAAACAGAATGTTGTGCATCGCAACCAACATGTCTTTATCAGAGGAAAATACCAGCTACAGCGGGCAAAAAGCAAACAGGTATGGACGCAAGACGGGGAGGAGGGGACCAAGGGGAAGAATGGGCGTATGCAAACGAAACAATACAACACATGGAGTAAGATCACTGTCAAACAGATCGTTGAACCCTAGACCTGAAAACCCTAAAGTCTGGCTGAGGGCTCGTTACTCAGCCTGAAGAGCCCGAAGCCGTCCGAGGCTATCGCCGAGCGACTGAACACACGTTCTTGCGCTCCAGGTCAAGCTGGAGCGCTGACATTGTTAGATATCGACGGCCATTACGCGTACGCTACTGTTACTAACAAAGGTACAAACCCTAAACCCAAAGTAATTTGCTGGCACGTCCCTGGACCCCATGAAATGTTTGCTGGCACGTCCCTGGACCGCATGAGATTTTTGCTGGCGCGTCCCTGGACGTCCTGAACTTTTTGCTCGCACGTCCCTGGACAACAACAACACCAACCACAACAACAACAATTCCCACAACAGCTCTGACGACAACGGTCACGACAACAACAACAGCAACAACAACAACAACATCAACAACAACAACAACAACAACAACAACAACAACAAC
>VSDK01017150.1:90241-118667 GCA_009767595.1 Symbiodinium kawagutii | reverse complement strand
AACAACAACAACAACAACAACAACAACAACAACAACAACAACAACAACAACAACAACAACAACAACAACCACCCCGAAAACAACTATGACGACAACAACAACAACAACAACAACAACAACAACAACAACAACAACAACAACCCCGAAAACAACTATGACGACAACCGGCGGCATAAAACCACGACGACCGCGATCACGTCAATGCTGTGACCACGACCAGGACAACAATCAGAAAGAAATTCATCTTACTGCAACTGGGCTACCGCTTCAAAGCGGACAGTTGTCTCGTCAGATGCAGCCTCCGTAGACTGCGAGGGCAAATGCCCATGGAAGCCGGAATCCGTTCAGGCGGTAGCGCAAGGCGGATTGCCATTTGCGCAACTGCCTTTGGAACTGGATGCCGGGGCACATCTGGTACTTCAACAACCACCCGATGTACTCCAACGTTTCCTGGTAGAGCGCTCGGGGAAGTTCAGGCCTGTTGCGCTCGCAATGCTGCCCCAGGCACGGCGGCGGCCATTGCGGGTCTGCTGTGACCACTGGGGTCGGACAAGGCAGTAGGACGAAGGCGTAGAAGGGCGAGCCAGCTTCGGAGGCATAGCCTCGCAGCGCCGACTTGACGAGGTTCCAGCGGGGATCTACAGCCTTCAAGTAATTTGGCTGCTCATCACTGTCCTTCTCCTGCTGCTTGCCATGCCTCTTGCCCTTGCCCTTGCCACGAGGCGCCCTCTTGCTCCAGCCCCATGGCGGTGGTCAGACGAGCGATGAGTTCCGTAGTAGATATGTGTCTCACACAGCTCGGATCACAGGAGCCCGGCCGCAGACATGACATGCGCAAACATGACATGCGGGCATTGTTCTTTCGTGGCTTCCTGCCGCTTTCCATGGGACAATCCGTCGCAACATGTTTGAAATCTATCACTGTCAGCCCTGTCGTCCGGTCCACACTGCTGTCCACATGATCGAAGAACATGAACGATGCGCTATTGACTTGAGCTTCTACTGCCATGAACAACTGTTCGTCAATGCGTACCGCGTTCATTTTGGCAAGAACGCTTTGCCTCCTTAAGAGGTACCAAGGTGAGACACCGTTGCCTGCTCAGTGCTTTGACGCGTCTAATCTTGCGCGCCTTGGAGCCACGCTGCTTGTTGATGTGACCATAAGTGGTTTTCATCAGGGCAACAGACAGAACTTCCTTCGCTTCCCACTGGGCAAACTTCGCCTTCCGCCTCTCGCTCCAGTTCATTGCCTGCAAGCGAAATGAATTATCAAGGCTTCTCTCTTCTAAACTTTCGACCCTGCCTCTGGCACCGCTTCTACAAACCCAGGAAACGTGCGCGCCACTCTTTCATCGAGGCAAAGGTCTTCGAACGTCTGGCCGGTAAACAACCCATCGTTGCACTGAAATTCCATGGCAGGATGCTTGCCCCAGCCCCACCGGCACCTTCTTAAATGCCCACTCATAACTCTCGCGCTTTGGGTTGTACTTAAACCGGTTGACGAAGGCGCGCAAGCAAAACTTTTCCTCCTCAGTACGACACTAAGACGCAACCTATCCCCCTGCAGCTTTGCGGTGAATTCTTGGGCACAGAGGAGTGTCAGAGACCTGGGCGGAGTTCCTTAGTTGCTAAAGCTTTTCCGGTAGTTCCAAGAGAAAGGCTCCACCTTCTGAGATGGCGGCTTGAACGCTCGCGCGGACTTGACCTTGCCAGTCAGGAAAAACAAATAGTTGAAACGGAATGTCACCGGAGGCGGCGCTTCAAAAGCCATTGTTTTCTGAATTGCTTGTATTAAATACGTTTAACCTATTCTGAGGCACCGGCATTTTGTAGCGAGGCCGCAAAGAACCTGAACAAGAGGGAAAGGTAGGACGTGCCGTTCAATGAGATGCCGGCAAGGTGCTCGGCGCTGCCAAGACTGAACAGTAAATAAAGCTGGGCTGTGCTTGATTACGCTGCTCTTGCTGAAGCTGAACATGCAATTGTCTGCATCAAGCTGCAAGTTGTTTTCGAGCCAGGGCAGCAATCAAATTGAACACTGAACCAATGAGGCACATGCATGTAACTGCTGCAAGCACCCACCGACACTGGAAGCTGTTCCTCACATGAACTATCCATGCACTGCTGCTGTTGCGGAAAGCATTGCATACTGATTGTTCTCTCAGTCGTGCAGCCACCCCTCGCTCGCATCCTTTTTTTCACCTTTAAAAATGTCTGCGCTTTCGGCGGCAGCGCCCAGCAGCTGAGTTGCCAAGCTGCGCCATCCATCTGCCCGCGCGCAATACCTGAGTTCGAGCAAGGCGGCAACAGCAGCAACAGAATGACACGTTCACCTAACAAAACCAAACCGAACATAACAAAACCCCCGTACCATAACATGACACAACAAAATACAACAACGATCAACAGCACCAATCAACAACTTTAACAATAACATCAACGTCAACAACAACAACAACAACAACAACAATCAACGTCAACAACAACAACAACAACAACAACAACAACAACAACAACAACAACAACAACAACAAGAAGAAGAAGAACAACACATAAAACTTTATCTGATCAATGAGACTGCTAACATGAAGTATGTCCACATACATGCAAATATCAAAACGGTAGTTACGTGAGTGTAGGTATCTTTACACATGTAACACACACACACACACTACATATCTACAACATGCTTTTACATGATTCCCATCCCGTCCACTCTTATGGTTGGTTTCTCTGGTGCTTTTGCTTTATGTTAGTCTTTGCCGCTTCCTTCTCACCCTTAAAAGATTTACTTTTCTTGAGTTCTTTATGTTCTTCTCTTAGTGGTGATTCCCGAAAATTTACGGCAAAGACATAAGCACGAGTACCGGAGAAACCGTTCCCATACAAAGTATTATCTAGATATGACGTCATACTTAAAGGTTTTGAAAATAACATGATTTTTTTACCTTGTACTTAGTGAAATTTCGGTTTTGCAATTTGCTTGGCCAAAATAAAAAATCAAAATTTCATTTTTTCGATTTGAAAGCACAGGCCTTTAAAAATGATATTAATTTTTTTTGGAAAACAAGACTTTCGATTTTTCAACATTTTTTCCTTCAAATTTATCTTGTTGAAAAATTGCTTTTTTGAAAAAATCGAAATTTCAAAAATTTCGATTTGATGAAAAACGCCTTGAAAACCCTTCAAACTCAAAACTTCGAAAATCAAAAAAATCACTTTTGAGCATTTTTTGTCGAAACAAACTTTTAAAAAACACATTTTTCCTCCAAAGCCAAAATTGAAAATTGTGCCGGGTATTGCAAATACCTAGTAAAACGCTTACCCCGTCGACCGGGAAAATCCCAAAATCCAGCCGACATGCCTTACGCAATGTCGCCGGCACCGTCCCGATGGTGCCGGCCAATTTGTTTTTAGATGGCCGGCACCCCCCGTGGCCGGCACCATTTGGACGGCGCCGGCCGTCCTTCTAAAAAACCGCCCGGGAATTTACCCACGTTCCCTTCCCACGGGGGGGCTCGATTCCCCCCAGGGCCGCTTTATACTGACAATTGCTATTATTAAACCTCTTTCTTTGTTGCTAAAAAGGACGCATATGCTATAGATCCGGCATTGGCCTAGCAACAAAGCAGTGTGCCAACAACAACAACAACAACGACGACAACAACAACAACAACGACGACAACAACAACAACAACGACGACAACAACAACAACAACGACGACAACAACAACAACAACGACGACAACAACAACAACAACAACAACAACAATGACAACAACAATGACAACGACAGCAACATCACAACAACAGCGCCAAGCAAAAACAACCAACAACAACAACAACAACAACAACAACAACAACAACAACAACAACAACAACCAACAACAACCAAAAACAAAAACAACAACAACAACAACGACGAAAACAACAACAACAACAAACGACAAAAGCAAAGCAGGAACAGAAAGAAAGAACGGCAACAGCGACAAGTAGCGCTGCATGATTAAAACTCATGTGCTTTGCGTTGGCTTCGGGGGGGAGGCGCTGCGCCCTCACAACAACAACAACAACAACAACAACAACAACAACAACAACAACAACAACAACAGCAACAACAACAACAACAACAACAACAACAACAACGGGCTTTGTGCTGACACGCATCTAACTGCAAGATGCTGCAAAGATTGACCGGTCAGACATCTCAACCATATTCATTAGCAACGCCTTCCGCCCGGGTCGAAACGACACGCTTACACCATGGTCACGCATATGTACACGCACGTCCGCGGCAAGATGTTCACACAATCGTCACGTCAGACCCGTTCGAGCACAGGCAGCCAATAAGATCACGCACGCCGCTGCCACGCCAACACTTCGAATGAGAGCAAAAATGTGTTGATAACCCTGGCCCCCGCCCAGGCATCACACATAAGACTTTAGGAACTAAACCTTAAAATGATTTTTGCCTGGTGGCTGGGGTGGGATGACCGCTCCGCGAGGTGCGAAGGGCCAATGATGAGGGTGGGCGTTAAAGCTCATCGGCAGCCCACCCGTGAAAGAGGCCCGAAGCACCACATCACGTTACCACACCCTAAAACCCTAAACCCTAAAACCCTAAAACCCTAAACCCTAAAACCTTAAATCCTTAAATCCATGTACCCATGTAAAACCCATGCGAAACCCATGTAAAACCCATGTAAAACCCATGTAAAACCATGTAAAACCCATGTACGCATTTGTGACACTGTCTAAGTCTGGGCGAACTGCGCCGACAGACCCTAAGGTTACCTGAACGGACGCATCAGGAGCACTGCACTGCTCCAAGACACTGAGATGCGCTCAAGCGCCTTCAAATGAGTTGGCATTCCAGGCAGCGGCAAGGAAGGTCCACCGAGAGTACTTTGGCGGCCCTGCCCAACAAGAAAGGCCTCGCCTCCCCTCACCTCCCAACGCGACCGCATTGAAGAATCTGTGTCACAAGGTTTTTCCACATGGAAAAAATCCATGGCTTCTTCCGGACTCATCCTGAACTTGGGTTTCTCCATCCTGGCTTCTCCATCCTCAAGTGACAAAAGTCACTTCAGTACCTCCACAGTTTCTCCACTTGTCACGGGGCCCTCCAGCCTCCTGCCGCGAACGGTGTCCCACAGAGGGTGCCGGTGGCGCATTGTCCAATGGCCTTGGATCGGACTACCATGGCCACCCATGGGTTCAGGCATTGCAAACGACAGTCAGAAAAGGATTGATGCTGAGAGGTGGCTAGTGGCAGCTAGTGGTGGGTAAGGGTGGTTAGTGATGGTCAATGCGGGTCAGTGATGCTGGCGAAGAGCCGTGAATATTGGCTAATAGTGGTTCATGGTGGCGATAATCGATGGTATCGGAATGGGGCAACCACTGAAATAGATTGAAGGAAGCAATAGATGACGCAACTTACCTTGGCACTTGGCTGCTTGATATAACCTCACACTTGCCAAACTACCATCATTGATGAGGTCTTGCTCCCATGTAAGCAGCAAATACCCGGTTTGATACCATGAGGATGGGGTCTGGGAAAAATGGGTGATCAAAGATGATCATAAGCAGATGGCCAACAACAAGAGCTACAGGTATGTGCCAAATATATCCAAATATGTATACAATGTTGTGGTCATTTTCTGGGTGCCAAAACAAGGGGCGCAAAGTCGTGACTCACTGTCACTTGGTACAACATGGCTAGTGCTATTCCATGGCAGTCAAAAGTTTTGTACCTGGTGAGTAGGTGGCCCCCAAATACGACATTACCAGCCAAAGTTCATAGGTCAACATGGCACATCCCTTGCACGGTTGGCATAATTGATTTAAAAAAAATTGAATACTGGATACTAGTTGCGCAGTTGCACATTCCTTTCAAGGTAGTACACTCCCTTGAGCTCGAGCGATTCACTCCCCTTGCAACAAGCTGCCCCCACCCTGTGATTCCGTTCTTCGCTTTACTGCTAAGTTTTGATGCGAAGGGAGTGGCCCTTTAGATGCGAAAAAGGACAAGGCTCTTTCCAAATCTCCCGCCAGCAGCATGACGGCAGGCACTGACTGGCAGCCTGATGCTTCATGGATTTCTGCGGGTCTCAAATTCGATTTTTCCCTCACAAAAGGAGAACCACATTCGGTTACATGTTTGAAGTGGTTCGGGACGCTCCTATTTCGATGGCCCTTGATCTTCAACCAGCAATCATGAGGATGTCGGCTCAAACAAGTGCACCGGTTGTTCATGTCCAAGAAATCGGAATGCTCTTTTGGGACAAGGACTGCTTTATAAACTTTGAGATGCACAAGTCACAAGTTGGTTAAGATAAGCATGATGACGAGATTCAACTCCAAAATTGGTATAGAAACCAACTGGCCAACAACTTTTCAGCACCCCAGGCGCCGAGCATGGTAAGATAAATCACAGGCAACTAATTTGGGCGGAAAGCCAGTCTCCCCATCAAACACACAGCAAGTTGTGCAATTCTGTACCAGTTGAAACTATGACCACCATTGTGATTATGGTTTGTAGTTGTGGTTATTTCTGTCGTTGTCATCAGTTTTCCTTCATCTTGTTCTTCTTCTTCTTCTTCTTCTCCTTCTTGTTCCAACAAGGAATGTGAATAAAGATGCAGAAAATCATTAGTAGTTATAATCAGGCTATAGTTCTTCTGCTTACATCTTCTTCCATCCAACAAACTCTGAATCGTCAGCTGCTCAGCTGTGCTTTCCGCATGGACCCTTATACTTCCCAGCTGATACGACCCGCACCTCACGCGCAACGCTGCACGAAAGGCATAGCAGGCCATGGCAAAGATAGTGCGTGTGCTAGGGACAGGGTCTGCATGTCATCGATGTCATGGATCAGAATTCTGCACGATGTCAGTTACCGATCTTTAAGCAAACGTGGGAAGCATACTGAAGTTACTGTTGTCAATGGCCAAATATGCCAACCAAAATGGGATCATGTCTCAATCTACTGTATATTTGCAGAGTGAAAACCTCTGTTATCCTGCTCAAAGAAAATGGAAACTAACATTTGGTGTCTAGGTTCTAAAAGGCAACCGGGATCGGCCTGCACTGAATTCATGCTTCATGTCATGTTCTTGAAAAGCTAGGAAAGGTTCATGGCTTGATACTGCACACCGCAAAACCGCCAAGTTTGCAATTGCTGAATCAAAAGAACACTAGGCATAGCTAGGCATAAGAGTTCTTTTATTCCGCTGGGGCTGACGGTAGACCTGCATGCCCGTACACCATCGATAATATAGTGTTTATGTCCTTGTGGTAGGTTGGAAACCTATGGCTTTACCCGATCTCTGCACTGACACTTGTCCAGTGCATACCATTCGAAGCCTTTTCTGCTTGCTTTGCTCGTGATCGCCAGCCGCCATTCTGTAACACTGTACATAGCTTGCGCGAAAATCGAGATGCTGCCAGAAATAGCAGGGCGTCGGTATGACATCGGCCTTGAGGCTATCAAAGTGTGTCCGTCAATCATGGGTTCCCAAACTACTGTCTTCACTAGATAGAGCAATGCTGTGGCGATGCTGGGGAACCCGTCCACGCGGTGTACTGTTGGCCAGGGGGTAAGAAACACTATCGATGCAACCACGTACAACGCAGAAATCCGCTGAAAACGGCTCTAACTAGCCATCTTACTGGCTTGGATTGATGGTTCTACCGTTATATCAGGAGCATTGGTCTGCATAGATATGTAGAGATTCTATTTCTATATTATCTACTTCCCAGGATGTATGCATGAGTCAGTACCTGTGAGGGTTCTGCATCTCTGCATCAATCAGGGCATCTCACTTACTTGATCCTAGGTCCTTCCGTTTTTAAGGCCACAAAAGCCAGGCCTGTAACGATAAAGTAAAAGGACTGCATCATGGAGTCAGATTTCGGGCCTGGGCCACAATCTCAACCGTGCCTAGTGCCGTAGTTCTGCCGACGTCCTGAAACGGCAGCTCGGGCACCAGCAAGGCCAGCTGAGCAAAGCATCCTGAAGCAATGCCACATCGGGGCCGTGACCGCCCATCTGTCCACGTTCGGCACTTGGCGTGCTGCTGGGGGCACTGCCCAGTCGCCATGAGAAGCACCGCGCCATTTAAAACTTACTACATTATCGAAAGAAGCATCGCCGCAACCAAGTGAAACAAGAGAAGTAGAGCCTGCAAGCAGGTGTGGCCCCAGCAAGATCAGCAAGCATGTCCCTCTGAAGCTTTGAAGACGCAGCCGAACACTGACGTGAATGACTGACAAATCTGATATCAAAGCAGCTCTGATCACGATCCTAGTGTTTCACAACAAAGTCCTCATGACAAGTTTGGATTTCAGGCCTGATCTACAAAGTTTGAAAGGCAAAACAAACACGCAAAGGAAACACGGCTAAACTCATGCCCCGAAGATGCTAACTTCAAGCAACTTCGAAACGGAACATCACACCCTTGGATCCAGCAAGACTCCCAGAGAACCTTGGCTTAGGCTGTCAGCTTGTTGACAGGCGGTGTGTTCTTGGCGTTGGCCTGACCACATGGGGAAGCTGTCCAAATACATGGGCCCAAAGTCACTCTTACTGAGCTGCACCTTCTTGACCAAGTCCTCCCACCATTCATCCTCATCATCGCCTGGGCTTAAGAAGACTGGGTGCACCAATTGAAATTCAGAAAGAACATTAAAGGGAGGAAGCATCAACAGCACGTAGTATGTGAGGTGATAAGTTGCAACTGACAAGTAATAAGGGACTAGTGAAGAAAAAGTTGATATCACTGAAGAACATGAGGGGCAATAAGGACCTCCCACTACCAAGAACAGCAAGAAGGATAATAGCCAGAGTTCATCCATAGTCTTGGCGCCCGGCTGACTTCCTGACCTTACAAAGACTGTCACAAAGCAGTGGCAGCATGACTATGACTTGCTCCAAGATTTCTCCGATGCCTTCTCCTCCATTGGATATTCCAGAGTAGTAGTACAGTAATACAGTAGCTTTGTCCCCATACATTATGATGCTTCAACGCTTCAACCCATACACATTGGAACCCTCTCAATAACAGAAGCCAACAAGGACAACAATGACGAAAAGTAGGAGTGGTGGTGTGATAATCCTTGGTCGCACCGTTCTTGGTCGTATAGTTTGGTATACCCTTACAAACCTTTACCAATATTGGATCATAACAGCCCAATGTTCAAACGAATCACTATCAGCCAGTAACCACTGCTGACCAATACATGATTAACATTGATGAACCATTCTCAACACATGAAAGTAACCCAACGAAACCAACCGATTCACCACAGCTGCGACCGGTTTCTTGGCTTCGCTTCGCCTCGACCAAGGCTACCCTCAAGGCTTCCAGGGCCGCTGCCAAAGCGTTTCCTCAGCTCCTTGAGTCGCTTCATCTTGCGCTTCTCCTCGTGGGTGCTGGAGTGGCAAACGCTTGTGCTTCGTCGTTGTGGTACTCAGCATTAGGCCACCGCGGCCATGGAGATCTCCACGTACTGTACCGTGGTAAATGTATACGGTTCTTGCATCTGTATTTTTGTTGCTTGTTGTCCATTTTTCTTAATCACTGTCTAACCGTTCTTAGCGGTAGTGGGCAACAATAGTGGCTATTTAATTATTGTATAACCAATCTACAACCATTTTTCCCATAGGTGACCATTGTATAATCTTTTAGAGACCTTGTTGAGCCCTTGTTGTGTCCTTGTTGTTTCTTCTTGTTTGATAGCAAACCCAACCGATTCAGAGAGTCCTTTAGTTCCTTCGCAGCGGTGTTGGCAGTGGCTGCAGCACTCGGCCGAGCCTGCCAACCAAGGCTGGTCGACCAACCGTTCGCACTAGCAAACAATAACCAGCCAACAATAACCCAGTGATGCTTGAACAAACAAGAACCAACAGACCAGCTACTGGTTGACCATTGGTGATGGTTGAGTTGTTGAGGGACAATCGCCAACAATAAGCATCAATCACCAACAACAATTGAACATCAGCAACAATCGCCATCAATCGTCACCATCAAAAAAACCCGGTCACCAACAATCATCAACAACAAACAAAAACCACCATGTGTGTGTGTGTGTTTGACCAACAATAACCAGCAAAGAGACCTTGGTCCTCATCAACAGTGCTGAATCGCTGTTGCGATTTGACCAGCAGCTGTGGTTCTTGCTGGTACTGATCAAACAATAGCCAGCACAAATGGTTTCAAAGGGACCACTGGTCAGCGATCATTGTTGGAAACAAAGCAACTGGGAGATTGGTAATTTTGAGCCATAGCCCCAGGGAGACATAGCCGCTAACAGTTCCACAGCTGCTATCCCATGGGGACCCAGGCAGCCAAACAACAGCTGGGGGAACTTTCAGGGCACGCCCAGGACGCCTCATCCTCATCGCGTATCAGCGCCCCCTGGGCGACAAACCAAACTCACAGCGATAAAAGCCAAGGTTGATCACATGAGGTCCAGAACAAGTAGAGTGAAACGCCAAATGATCAGATGTATATGCAATTATACATGCATGTGTGCTGTATATAAGAATGTGCACTATATATATATATATATATATATGATCATATATACATATATACATGGGAATGTCTGTGTGTGTGTGCGGGCGCAGCTATTCTACATGGGTGTGTGGTGGATTTCGATCCCACTGATCTTAACTGACACGATAGCGACAGGCAGCGCACCTCTCTTCGCAGAACTCCTCCCTGCATCATCCAGCGTTCTGAACAAACCTGGCAAAGAGGCCCAAATAAGCAGAATATCATCGGCATTGATAGGCCAAAAAGAAATTGCCAACATGTGGCAATCATTGACAGGTAATGATCTAGAAATGACAAGGCAGAAATAAAACAGATCACGATATAATCAGCAATCAATCAGTCGATTTCATTCTCGGTTTCCCATCAAGCTGAGCGACACAAAGCATCTCCAAGAACATTTCAGCGATCAAGGCACCGCACGTCAAAACTGCAAACGGACTGATGGACACAAGTGGTTCTCAAGGTTGTCAATAATTAGGGTGTACCCCACCTGCCATCCCCAACGTTTCAGGTTGGAAAACTACCACTACTTTGGTGGATACGCCGGGTAAACCGCATTTATGGAATTTTATGGACACGCCATTGGTAAATCTCAAACACGAATTTTTACTTTAGCTTGAAAGCATACGCGATACTTTAGTTTATTAACACCTTCAATTCTTATAAATGTCTTCAATTGAGTGTGTCAAACAAATTTTATTGACACTCTTAAATTAGCACCCCTTATATAAATTCTATGAAATTAACCCTTAGATACCCTTATTAGCACCCCTTAAATTCTACTAAATTAGCACCCTTAGTAGAAATCACGGATGAAGAAATGACTTTCGAGCCTCATCCACGAAGGAGGCAGTGTGGGAGATCACCAGCACACCACCACCAAAGCCCTGGACAGCCACGGCGAGACCAATTCGACGCCCACAATTCAACGGTGATCTAACGACCAAAACCAGCAGAATTCTACGGCTGTTGAGGCTGTTAGCATGCTGTTAGCACCCCGAATTTGATGAAAGGTTGCCATTTCACGGCGATGAAAGGGCGCTGTGAGGTCTTTCCAATCCTGCCTTCAATCCGGCCGCAAGAGCTGCCAAGGCCGGCTGGTCCAAGTAGTTTGTGGGCTCCTTTGAGCACTGGATGACATCTGTTTTACAAAACGTAGTGTTGTCTAAGGATGTTTCAAGATGTTTCAGGCGGGTATTACAACATATCTGGTGGTTTGGGATGTACATCGACTGCAGTAGACCAGTTCGATCCAGAACACCACCCTATGAAGCAACTAAGGGCTCGACATCCAAGACTAGGAGATGAGGAGCCAGCCAAGTGGACGCCTGAAGCGCGAGGGCATTTCTGCTTGGATACCCATTCTCTTCGTGGGTCAATTGGTCTTCCCAAGAAAGATCTCGGAGAGAACAGCCAAAGTTGTTTAGAACACACAAGTTGACTAAACGCTGTCATCATGATGAGTTACAAGTTACAAGTGTCGTCATCCTTGTGGTTGTTGTTGTTGTTGCTGCTGTTGTTGTTGACGTTGTTGTTGTCGTCGTTTCATCATCATCGCCGTCGTTATCGTCGTCGTCATCATCATCATCATCATCATCATCATCATCATCATCATCATCATCATCATCATCGCCGTCGTTATCGTCGTCGTCGTCGTCGTCGTCATCATCATCATCATCATCATCATCATCATCATCATCATCATGATCATCATCATGATCATCGTCATGATCATCGTCATTGAGGGGATCACCATCTTGAGTATCATTATCATCAGTGGCATCACAATTACGAGTACTGTCCTCTTCGTCGTCATCATGATCATCATCTTATTATTTTCTGAATTAGTGTCGACATCTTTAGTTTAATCGTCCTTTCCAATCTCATTGTCGTCATTGTCGTCATCATCAGCCTAATCATCATGTAATAAGCATTGTCTTTAATCAGTGTAGTCGTTATCATGCTTCCAATCCCTGTCTTATCAATGCTTCCTTCATCTTCTCTCATCTTCCCTCATCTTCCTTCATCTTTCTTCATCTCACTGGATTCTCAGCGCATTTCTCACCGGTTTGGATTGCAACTGAGGCACTCCCAGAACAGCACGAGCTCTCTGACCGCTGGAAAGGGCACCCAAGCGGCGGTGACAGGCCTGCGACCGTTACCATTGGAAGCAGCAAAGGATCTCCCCTGGGTTAAAGGACACAAGTCGGACACGAGGCTTCAGGGGGAGATGGAAACATGCAGAAAAAATCTTCCCCAGGCATCTTACGGCATCTTCCAAAGAAGTGGGACTTCATCTTCAAAACGTACATGAGAATGAGTCAAAAGCCTACTTTTTGGTGAAAACTCCGAAGGGGAACGGATTAGTCTTTCCGGGAGGTTCATGTACGTTTCTTGTTGTTTGACACTGACATGAAGCCACCCAAGTCCTTGAAAAAACAAAAGTCGTGGTAGAATTAGAAGCTCCAGCAAATTGGAGGCAAAGATCTCGGTCACCTATATGTCCTATGATGCACATCTCATCATTGCTGCCCTGCGCGCACACAAGCTGCTAGCCTCTTCCTTTGAGAGGCCAAATCCAGCCAAATGTGCCTAGCAGTCACGGCCACTCCCAACCATTGACGGAGACCCACCAGCACCACCAGTA
Source organism: Symbiodinium kawagutii (assembly GCA_009767595.1). Taxonomy (NCBI): domain Eukaryota; class Dinophyceae; order Suessiales; family Symbiodiniaceae; genus Symbiodinium; species Symbiodinium kawagutii. The sequence goes on along the minus strand of VSDK01017150.1, from coordinate 105,461 downwards.
CAAGTATTCATCTAATGATTCCGAGTTCGACCAACTGAAAACGCGGGATAGTCTATGAATATACGATCCTATCTTGGCGAACGTGCAGAGAGAAGGAGAGCAGGACTGCATATGCTGAAATGAATGCATATGCTGGTATATGCAGGTTAAAAATGAGAGGATTGATGTTTACCCATACCCACGATTGATTTTAAAAAACAGAATACTGGGAAGCGAAAGTATGTATAGCAAAATGGTGGCAGTTTTCCAGAGAATAAATTAAATACACCCAAAGAGACCCTGAAAGAAGCCACTCACAAGTTACCCTTGGGTTTCAATGGCCTCAAAACCAGCTCCCAACCCTCCATGCTCTCCGAACCTCCACTCCCGGAGTGGTCAAAGGACGGCTGCTCAAACTTCGCTGTGCGGCTTGCCGCTCGTCCTGCGAAACCAACGCTAGTTGAGATTGGTCGTATATCCCATGGTTCACATTTCAGCAGGTTAACGTTGGTTCCAACCATTGGTTGATCAGCTTCCAAGCTGTTCCAACATGTTCTAAGGTTTTTACCGTATCTTTCTTTGTACGGAGTTCTGTCCATCAACGGGTGACACATTTGCATACATTTGCATCGATTCTCATCCCAGCTTGGCCATGTTGACAACTCATAGCTCAACCCGCGCCCATGGAAGATCATACCCGGGGGCCGCCGTTGTCGATCGCACAGCCGGCTACCCAACCAGCGGGACGGTACCACACTCCTCTCGCTTGGCCATGCCCAAGCATCCCATTGATGTCACCTACGCAGCGCCCGAACAGGATGTGCAAACTTAGAGTGCCAATTGGAGACCACAAAAAGCGGAAGAAACGCGCTTTGAAGCTGATGATTTAGGCGCAAGTCCGTGCTTTCCAAAAACCCTAGCTGGTATAGTGCTGCACCTGCGATCTCGACATCCAGGTGGTGTTTGACCTGTCACGGGCCAGAATTGAACCAAACATGCCCCAGGTCACTTGCGGTAGCCATCCATGCGTTTGAAACCACCAACATGACATACAAACCAGCTTGTTTCGCTTGCGTCGCTTGTTTCATGGATTATGCTTCTTTGATTCTTAGGTTGGTCACGTTACTCGTGGATATTCAAATTTAAAAGTGTCAAAGCCCGCCAGTGAAGTACCCAGGAATCAACACAACTTGGTGGGTTGTTCACCTACTACTCATCATGGTGGTTAATGCTCCTATGTGTTACTGGCTCTGGATCAGCTGTCTCTCACTCGCTAAAGTTACATTCAAGCCGGATCGGCTCTCTAGGTTACACGCCCTGAATGTGTTACTTGAAATCCTAGTGAATTGTTGGTACGAGCGACATACCAGCCATCGGGGCATCATAATCTTTTGTGCGCGCATCAGCTGGTCCATTTCTGGACTTCTCACTGAATAGCGCCCTAGACCTAGTTTTGGTGCATCAAAATGAAGGTCCATGAATGGTATCCCAATAGATGTTGAATGCTTTTTGAGTTGTGGTTAGCCCTATATCAATGTTTGCTAGTGTTGTGGACTCATATGATATTGATATCCACTTCGTTCCGATTACTCTTTTTTGGTTGCTGGTTGTTGGTTGGTTGCTTCTGGTTGCGGTTGTGGTGGTTGCTTCTGGTCGCAGAAGGTGCGGTTCGTTCCCAGGGTTGATTCAGGGTGGCTCAGCTTAAAGGAAGCACGACATTGACATATCATGCTACAGAAATCTACACCATGACTGATCCTTTGTTGACTGCGTTGTATCAATACTAAGATGGTGTAGAATCCATCAGCCAAGGTTAGAATCTTCCGGTTGACTATTTGTTAATGATTTTTCCAGTCTCGCTTGATCACCCCGAGATCGTGAAATTTGGCTGCAAAGCACACCCAAATTGAGATTCTTTGCTCCACTTTGGATCAAAATGGGCAAAAGCAAAGAAATAGTGGATACTTGATGGTCACTTGATGGTCACTTGATGGTCACTTGATGGTCACTTGATGGTCACTTGGTCCTTCCACAAATTCCAAACGTCCAAGCGGGGCCTGCCCCGCCAGCGCATCTCGTACTCATATCCCAGGCGTCCACGCTGACGCCTACAGGAATGAATCTGGTGACATCTGGGTCAAAGACTTGGCAACCAGGATCACAAAAGCAAAGATGTACTTTTGGTCATGCAATGCAAATGTACTTTTGGAATGAATACATGAATGACTTTGAATGAATCCCATGTCATGTTAGGAACTTTTTCATTTCGGGGTTTCGAGTTGCCAGATAGGTAGATCCAACAAAAGTAAAACCAATCCCCAGCGTGTGGGATCTTTTGGGTGGTTGATTGACTCGAACCATGGGTTACGAAGATCCCAACAGCCATGCTACTCTTCTGACCGTAGACCTACGGGACCTGCTACAGGGACCTGCAACACCTGGGATCAGGGATCCAGGGCTGCCAACCCTCCTGCCTATCTACGATGACCTCAGGCTCCAACACCTCGCAGCAGGTTTTCTATGGCTGCTCTCCACATGAAATCGCGAAATGATTCAGGAAAAAATATTCATTCCATTCCATTCCATTCCGTTCCGCTCCGTTCCCATTTCATGTCATTTCATTTTATGTCATGTCATGTCATTTCATTTGATTTAATTCATGTGTTTGTTTATCTGTTTATGATGTACATGATTGTATACATACAAATATTGGTATTGACTGCATTTATATGTGTATGAGATCTTGTTTTTAGCTTAACTTATGTTTATGTTTATGTTCATGTTTGTTTTATGTTTATTTTCGTTTGTCATGAGAAAGAAAGATACACCGCTCTGAGGATACCATGAATTACCATGACATGCCCTATGTATCCTATGTTTCAACACGCAAATGCTAACATTCAACGTACGACTGTGTATGATGGGCAATGAACTTGTTGCAGGTTCAAACTTTCCCAAGGCTCTGCTCTGAGGCTCTGGCCTGGGGGTGATCCTTTTCACAGATCACCAAGTGATCCTCCAGCAGTCGAAACCTCAGCGATGGCAGCCATGATGTTAATTGATGACTCAGCGCATCCCAGGCCCTCCAAACAGCACCCTTTGGTGGTTTGGGAGTATCCCAATGCACAGAAACAAAATGGGTGCGATGGAAAACACAAAAAAATAAGAAAGAGTGGCGTTGTGTTTGACACTTCAAGCACAGTGCACCACGCGAGAAAGTCACTGCGTGCTTTGGTGATCGAGGTTTCGACGCCTTTGGTTCCGCGCATTCTTCTTCGTCAGCACGATTAGCCAGCGCCTGGAGGAAGCACAGCATGAGGCTTGCCATGGCAAACACAATGCCGTGCATCCAAAGCCATGAGGTCTTTCAGGTGTCTCCTCTCGATCTTCGTTGCCCTGAAAGCGCCAAAGAATGTACCTAGACACAGGCACAGAGAGATCTAACCTCAAAAAAAACAAAGTCTGATACAAGCAAGGCACTGTATTTTATTTCCCCAGCAACCATATCCAAACAACGACGTGCGTACCGCGTGCCAAATGCCAGTACGGGTAGTTTGCTCAAAGGATTTGGCCTAACTTGGCAACCACCACCGCCAAGCTACCTATTGTGCATTGTCGCTGCTGGCTGGGATGATGATCAGGTCAGCTATTCAGCGGCTGATTGTTTGCTTTCTTCCCATTGTTTCTCCATGTCCTGGTACTTGTTACCAAGCAGTATTTGCTTGTCATGTCAGCATCTTTCAGAAGGGTAAACGACCACCATGTATTTGTAAAGTCAATGAGCCATGAGCCTTGTTGTTTTTCATTACTATAGACCAATAACTATCATCGTAATCTATACAATATTGCTAAACATATGATTTCACAAATATTCACATATGCCATGTCCTTATTATCCGCCGAAAAGGAACTAGTAACGACCACATGGGTTGTCACCCCAGGGGCACTCTACGGCTGTTAGTTCAAGGTGTTCTTCCAGGTGATGGAACGCATGCTGCGCCACGTAGGCCATGCGGAGATTCCTGGGATGGCAAGGACTCATGGAAAGGTGGGGGGGACTCAGTCAGGGAGACAAGGCTGGGGGAATCAAAATGTGTCGTTTAAAAAAACATCCAAATGGTTGTTTGTGCGAAAAAAAATACGCTCTCAACTTGACTCAACTTGGTACTTGTAATGGTTTGGTCTTTATCTATCTGTATGGGTTTTTTCAGTTTGAACACAATTTGATCAGCCACGGAATGTCTGAAGCCATTGATGATCGTTGATTCACGGCTTTGCGGTGATTGGGGCGGGGGATTGTAAGATGATACCAGAGGGCCGTCCATGTGGACAGCATCGAGGGGGCAGGTGCCCCGTTAATGTAGAGTGGTGACCCTGCCAAACAGATACGGACTTATGGGGGGCGCCACCTGCTGCCCACAGCATATTTAGAGCCAAAGCCTAGGTGAACACCAAGCCCTGAAAAACCCAAGTCCCAAACATCTTGAACCCATGCCCTGAGACATCTAACCTACGGTTCTGTAGGTGATACCAATGCTAAGTCAAGCCATCGAGAAGGGGGGAGGCCCTTCACATTGTTCCAGCAAAGCCAATCCATTCATGGAAACGTAACAGCTATCAGCTATGAACCACGAGCAAAGCTAATGCTGGCCTCGAGGGCGCAGATGCCCCTCTACAAAAGCGCGCGCTACAAAAGTACGGGGGGACCACCCTGCCCAGAATATATTTTGGCCCGAAGCCTAAGGAGGACCAATCCTAAACTTTCAAAAACAAAATACCACACCTTGAACGCCATGCCCTTAATCCCTAGAGTCATGCTTCAGAAACTATCGGCAATTCTAGCTCAGAATCAAGGGCCATGGCAACACAACCAACAGCGACCCACCAGATCCCGAAAAACGACTGAACTGTGATTCCACAGCGCGTTTGCTTTTTTACCTCAGAAGATACCCGCTAAAATACGACACCAATGATTTTATACAAATATGTATGCATTGCTATCCAAAAACTAGAATGTTTGCATTGCTATCCAAAACTAGAAAACACCAAGGCTTTGGGCCCACACCAATGATTTTATTACAGATGTTGGTTTGTCCGTCAACAAGGTACATGACTGCCTACAAACTCCAGGGGCCTATCCACCAGAGGTAAGTGTACAAAATGTATCTTGATAGCCTCCAACATTTGAAATGACCCATGGGACCCCCTGAATAAATAAATAAATAAATATATATATATATATAATATACAGAGAGAGAGAGAGAGATGCATTTTATGCGTACGCTGCACCCCGTCATTTTGTATGGGGTCATCTTAAGGGGTATGTTTCAACCATTGTTTACAATCATATGTGCTTTAAGAAATCTGTACTCGCAAGATTTGCACTTCAAAACGACATGTTTTTGTGCACATAAAAAATACAGGGTCCTTTTTCATGCGCACAAATTTGTTTGGTCACTGGTCTTTATTGATTCCAGTATGCTGTTTTGACACAAAGCCCTGTGGTTGGATGTGGAAATCTCATGATGGTCGATGCATTGGTTCGCCATGGTAGATCCACATTATTGATTGGTCCGCTCAACAACATGTTGCCTCCGACCTCAGGGGGCGTAAGTTTGATCATAAGATCTTCCAGGACCTTGAGAATCAAGCATGGCCCAACGATTTTCAGCCACGCTCGAATTATTGGCAAAGTCTCCAAGGGCTCAAGCTTAACCCAGCAATGCAAGCTCCAAGGGCTTCACATTTTCACTCATCAAAAAGGTATTCAAAGTATACATCCCCAAACCGAATATCCATCCCCGAGTGGTTCTTGGGGACCGCCCGGGCACAATCAAGTCGAAGCGGCGGATGTCGCCAAGCATTTCCAGCTAGAGGAGCAAGTTCTCCCACCACCTTGGCATGACCAAAGAATGGTCGTTCGTGCTGTCTTTCGAACAATGAAGGGGCGATGCACAGAGTAGGAACGGACAAAAAATTGTCAGAAACTTCAATGCCTAGGCAAACACGGAAATGCAAACCCAGTAGACGCACGCCAAACAAACAAGCAACCAAAAGAGGCCCGTAAGAAAAAAATTGACCACAGCCTTTCTGTCAAGCAGAAAGAGTGTCTTTCCAGGATCTCGAAAACCCAAAGGCTTTTCCAAAAAACTTGTTGACCTGTTTTGGCTGTTGGGATTCCCTATGACCATCTGTGACCAACAGAACATCAATTCAGCACGGCAGACCTGGGCCCCACACCAAACCCGCTACAGTGGACTTGCCAGCGCCATTGGGGCCCATGATGGCCACGCGACTCCTCATGGGGTTCTGGCAGGTAAGTGGAATCGGTAGATGGGCACCCCAAAAATCATCCAATCACCCAATACTTGTCATTGCAAACATGTCAGACCATCAAATTTAACAGTACAGCATTGACTGGTTGCATTGAGACCCCAGACCATTGGTGGTTTGCTTGTCTAAAAGATTATTCTAGGCAGGATTGGGGGTCATTTCAGGGCCACATTATATAATCAAGACAAGGAGAATGATACTCAACAAGTTGCAGTGTCTCATCTGTCAGTATGTGTAAGCGATGGAAGTTATTCGGCACACCAGTTCCCTACCTTTCTTAAATCAAATGGATGGCTCACACGTGCGATTGTAGCCAATTATAGCTGTCTACCGAATTCATGGTTTCCATACATAGCATGGAGAGAAAGGCAAATAAAGAAAAAGAAAGAAAAAGAAGGAAAAAGAAAGAAAACAAAGAAAGAAAGAAAGAAAGAAAGAAAGAAAGAAAGAAAAAAAGAAAGAAGGAATGAAGGAATGAAGGAATGAAGAAATGAAGGAATGAAGGAATGAAGGAATGAAGGAATGAAGGAATGAAGGAATGAAGGAACGAAAGAAAGAACGAACGAAAGAACGAAAGAAAGAACGAAACAAGGAACGGAAGAAAGAGAGAGAGAGAGAGAGAAAAAAAAAAAGAGAAAGAAAGAGAGAAAGAAAGAGAGAGAGAGAGGGGTCTTCCGGACATGATTTTTTTGGCGCGAAGATGATCCGCTGACTCCTGAGGGAACACTCCACAGTAGCGCCCTTGACCGCAGGCACGGTACTCTCGGGATATGTGAATACCACATCCTGTCAACACACGACGACAACAACTGTTGATGCACAGGGGCCAAAAGGCTTTCAACGATGTGAGAATGGGTCTATCCTGAGTCGACACAATTGGAATAGGTGGACCTCCAACCAAATTGCCTATTCTGTGATCATACTTTTCGTACAAGAAGGCGCAGCACTTTGACACCCACAACCATTTGAGTGACCCAACTGCGAGTAACCCAACGGCGTGAAGCAAAGAACATCACTTCAAAATGGTGACACCCGAATGATTGGGCTGAGCCCACAGGCCCAATCATGTGAAAAGCAACCGTCTCTTTCCTCTTCCTAAACCAGCTGTGGTTCTCCCTCCCGCTCCTCGCCTCCAAAAACAGGAACCGCTTTCCTTTAGAGCGCACACCTTCCAATGGTCCAGGCCTCTTGGCAAATGTGGTCGCAGGCTCGGAGCAGGTAGTGATGGGGACAACAGCAACCAACACTACGGAGATAGCAACATACAGCAACAGCTATAAATAACCATCTCATTGAACTGCTGACTTTATCTTGACCTTCCCATGTTTGTCATCTCATGGATTTTGATAAACCAAAGCAAACAAGGAGATTGAACATAGCAACAAATTGTTGCACGGAATGCCACATCACGAGGCAGACAGCGCCGTTGTGCCACAGGGGTAAGCAACAGTAGCACACCCGAGGCCAAATGGACCATGCCTGCCATCGTCCTTTGCTCCAACCCATCACTATTTCTAATGGTTTCCATCTTTTCGGCATTGCCTTCAAGTAGTGCATACAGTAGTCGTCATACAGTAGTCGTCACACAGCATCAACCAGACAACCTAGAGCAATTTTTTATAACTCTGCTCAGTTGGGTATGTTTAGGATTTTGGAATTGTCCATTGCTGCAGGCAACCCTCACTGTGGCCCGCTCTCGGGCAGCACAAAGGCTTGCAAAGGCTGCACCTTGCTGCATCGCTAAAGGGTGGCCAAAACAGCAACTGGTTGGTGCGTTGACAAAAAATCATTCTTGTTGGATTGGGTCGGGTTAGGTTGGGTTGGGTCGGGTTAGGTCGGGTTGGCTTGGTGGGCATTCGACGAGTAATATGTCCCATAGATGTTTCATGCTACCAGTATATATGAGGGCAGGACATGACAACCAACTGAAGTGGCAAACTGAGACACAAATCTGATGATGGTAATGGCGTGGATAGTGACAATGATATCCATGATATGCTAACGACAACCATGATGAAGGTGATGATGGTCAGTCACATGCCACAAAGATGCTGCACAAAATGGATACCGAACAGTTGACCCACGTGTGGTGACTTTTGTGTCTGCGTATCCTTTGGCGGTTAGATTCTCATAGTTGTTTATACAGATATGTATATATATATATACATATATATGATGTATTTATATATATATATTTAAATACACATATATGTGTGTGTGTGTGATCTTATGTGAATGTATATAGTATATATACATGAAGTTGACCCATGGCAAATAGCAAAAATATAGGTGTACTCAAAATTGCGTCGTGTGCCCCGTTCACCTGCCAAGAACGAACAGAATAGGTACAGTGGCCGGAAGCCCAGCTTTTGTTTGAGTGACAAGTGATAAGCTGACAAATATGCCACCCAAAATGTTGAGAAGACTCAATTCCAACCCCCATGAAGGATAGATGTGAATCTTCGATGAATCCCAACCCCGCAACTCTTGAGCCTCCTCAGACTTGGAGCCCAGCTGGGCATCTGGCACGTGGGCCTACGGAGTCGTCGCTGGGATGTTACCTGTTCTTTGATCTGCTAATGAACATGAACACCACATGATATGACATTGAAATTGCACACATGTAAACACTTTGTACATTAAATCTGCACACATGATGTACAATATCCTTAGAGGTTCCAAGAGCAATCGCTGATGTTCTGCCCAAGAATGCGTGTAATATGTATCTTTTATGATTCGTCCGGGCGTCCCCTTCCCCATTGTTGCCTTGCATAGACTTTCGCAGTCCCACAAGTATACAGCTGTTCCACTGTATAAGCACCGAAACATACAGTAGCTTCAAAATAGTCGTTATCAACTTGGCTGACAATGGAACCCTTGGAACCCTCAGAATCAGCTGGATTACAATGTGACAGGTACCGTCACAGAGTCCCACCCAGGCCGCGCCAAAAAGGTGGAGAAGTTCCCCCGGTGCATCTGTAGCTTGCTACCGTTGACCTGGATTCATGGCCAGTTTTCTCACAAAAGTCGTCCATGACCATTGCAGCACACCCAAAACGCACAAAATGAGGATTTCTGCTCTAGAGGGATCTGCCATTGGCTGACATAGCAGCCATGTCTGGGAATTGGGATATCAAAACAAACCACATTTTGCAGCCTTTTTAGCCAGCAACGATCCATACCCACATCTCAAGAATGAATGGATTCGCAGTGTTATGTCTTTATTTATACGGGGAGAGAGGGAGAGATCCTGGGATGTTCACAACTGGTCAAGCTTGCGATGTTTGGTTTCGACCCCGAAGCCCCGCTGCAGATCATCATCGGTTCACCTGTCATCTGCACATCCTGGAAGCCTATGAGAGTTTGCATCGGGAAACAGTACCCATCAACGGTGCTAGCCGCAAGCCACCAATGATCATCTGTAGTCGTAACCCACCCATGGTTTTGCGCAATCGACACCCCCATTGGCACACCATTTCAACATCAGATCTAGCTTCGGCCACACATTAAATTACGAGCACATTGAACTACATTGACATTACAATGCGCCCGGACGAACCCACCTGGCGAATATGGCCACGATATGTGCCTAACGTAAGCTCAACCTAGATCCAGCTCGCCTCAATATCGCCCCAACGTAAACCTAACCTGGGGCCAACATGGGGGCACTCTGAGCCCTATTTGGAACATTGCCCTGCCTCCCTACACATGGTGCGGGCGGACTGAACTGCTACACCAAGTCACATAGACGATGTGTGTGCAAACCTTGTCCAGAAACGGTGCCTCGCTGGGCTGCGGCACCAAAGCTGGCATGCTGATTACTGTAGTAATTCCAAATTACAAAACAAATTCATACTTTAGAATCATAGTTCCAAATTAATCATTACTTAAATTACTGTAATGATTAATTACAAATTGATTAATTACTTTAATTCCACTAAATGATCCACTAATTACTGTAATTCCACCCGCCTAGTCCAGGGGACAGGAAAAGGATAGGAAGAGCCAAGGAAAGGTTCTGAGAATACAAAAAGAATAATTATTGCTTGTTTCTGGGGTGTTTGGGGGTGCCAAGTGTGGTTTCGGGGCATCCCAATTGGCTCCTTTGGGCGAATTGATTTCGTATATTCTGGTGGTATGTATATATATATATAAGTTTTAGACGTTGGACAAAGACAAGTTCTTTGCTGCTCAGATATCCCATGTGGTTTGTCCATTGCTCGAAGACATCGCAACATCTCGCGACATCACGATATCTTCTGAAAAAGTGCAACTCAAAACGGCACACTATCCCATGCTAGCTGAAGATATCAGTGATATCAAGGGATATCTTCCGTATTGAAAAGATCTGTTCCATGGCCCATGGCTGCTCCGTTGTGACCGAGGCGCGTCGTGGGACACCACAACGACGGTCACCATCTTTTCCAAGTCCTGTGAGTCAATCAAGGGATTTTTCAAGGGCCCAACTACCCAATTCGGTGTGCCTGTCAATAACAGATCAAGGTGGTAGACACAATCAACCAGCATCAGTTGGAAAAGAATCATGCTGTCATAGATGATCATTGATGTACTAGTTTGAGGAACAAGCAAATGGTTGATGGATAGTCGGCCACCCCCATTGAATTGAAACCAGCCCTGTGGCCGGTGACTAGGCAAGAAATCGTCTAAACCGGATCGATACATCCATGAAATCACTCGGAATCCCAATCGTTCCAGGTTTGTGTCATGGTTCTATTTCTCTATGCCATGAAGGTAATATGGAGATGCGCAGGAAGTCAAAGGTACCATATTCCATGCACAACTTTCTCGAATGAAGTTATTCCATGTTAGTTATCCCTATGATGAGACATGCCCACCTGCTGCTCGCTACTAGGAACCGTTCTCTTTCAGAAGGAAACCACGGGCCCCTCTGCAGGATCAGGTTCCCAACTGTCACAAAAGTGTTCAAGACAAGAGAAGATAAGATGATCCTGGAAGAGAAGAGAGTTGAAAACGATGGTACCCAAACGGCAAAGAAAACGCGAAGCTGAAGGAAGCTGAAGGAAGGTGACCAAAACACGGTCCTGCAGTTGGTTAATGTAGTCCACCAGCCAAGAGATGTGCCTCAAATGTTCATCCAATCCTGGCCCCTAGTGAATTGAACAAGACTTCCGTAGAAATCAACGTGGAACGAACATTGTAAAGTATCAGCCAAGTCAAGAAACAACAGAAGCCTCCATTGTCTCTCACCTTTTAGCGATCAAAATGTCGGGACCAGCTTCCCAGGATGGAAACAGGTACAGCTTTCAGCTTTGCTTCTTCTTTCAAATGTTTCGGCCCTCCAAACAGCCATGGCTTAGCACGGCACGCCACATCCAAATGTCCAGTGGGCTCGTCCAACAGCACAACATCTGCATCCTGAGAAAGGTCACTGCTGCCCACATCATCCCACATCGTCCCACATCATCACATTGAACAAAGATGACCCCAGGGACCCTGGTAGCCAACCAACAGCAACCAACAGCTTCATCTTCACAAGTTCTCAATCTGAACAATCTGTCAATTCGCCTGGGGCGCTCTGCCTGTATGACCAACTCATGCGTTCTTGGTTGGTCCTATCTGATTGCACTTGGTTGCATGCTGATGGTCGTATCCCAACATACATTGACCATAGCTGTTGGTTGATTCCTCAAATTTTGAGGTGCCATTGCTGTCGGTTGATTTGTGCTGGATGGCCTGTTGATGCCTGCCCACTGTTTGTCGCCACTGAAGCCACCTGCAAAATGGCCCGCGCAAGGCCCATCTTCATTCGCCAGCCGCCGCTCAAGGTTCTGATGGGCTGAGTAAGCCTGACGCAACACTGCTCAGATCTTGCACAACTTTGGGACTGAAATGGTTAATTACTTGTTTACCACTAATTACATCGTCAACATTAGCAATTTGATAACATTTAGCTTCTTTACCATTAATTACATGGCGTGACTATGCGAGAAACTCAACCAACATCATCCAGTCACTACCTGACTGCCTAACGGTGGCTATGGATAGCAATATCTTCGGATGCTGCAACACGACCAGTGCTCGAGATTCCCCTCTTTGGCAAGGCATGGCAACGCATGGCAATCCATGGCAGCAACAGCCCTGGACCGCCTGTCTCCCTCACCGAAGCCCATGGACTTCAGCTCTGAAATCACCTGCGCTACTGCTGGGAAGGAAGGTCCCTTTCGCCCTTTGATTGGTGCAATGTGCCATCCCCAAATCGTGGCGTGGTTGTCCCTGTCTTTGTCAGTGCCAAAATTCTTGAACCGTGGTTCCTGGGCGAGACTCCCCTGGTTTAAAGATGGAACTCCGATGTTCATGCTTCGTGGGGATTCACAAACCCATCGAGTGCTAGGCCGCATAAACACCTGTTGTTGCTGCCGCAGTGTTCGAACAGTTGGATCTGCCATCAAGAACTCCACTGGCGTCATGTCACAGTCCGGAGCCCGTTCGCCGACCTGCAAACGCTGGAAGTTGTGGCAGTGGCGTTGCAACGGACACTGTGCAATGTGGAGTTGGTCAAGTGATACTGCAGGGTGGATGCTGATCAGCGAGAACTGTCAGAACCACAGCTGCCGCTGTTAAGGATGAACTTCCAAATGAGCAACAGGAAAATGCAACGGAGAAATGATTGTCCTTTCGTGCTGGTTGCACCCCACCCAACCACCTGACCAGTACTTTGGTTGGATGACACAACACCGCGGCAACCCTCGAGGAGCACCACCACTGAGACCCTGACACCGTGCTCTACCAGTGAGGTGCGGATCTGCGACACCTGGTGCAATTGATGTTTGAGAGTTGAGACAAAACTTTTTCCCAATCTTTTGCCATAAACAGCAAAAAAAATGGTGCCTGGGACTTGGGACACCAGGGAACAGAACCTGTGAAGAATTATGGTTGAGAACCAGCCAATGATCCAGAGGAGGATTTACAACAGCTAGATAGCTAGCCGAAGGCCATAAATCCACTCAACTTCGTGGTCCGTTGGAGAACTGTTGTAAGCTATGAGGAAGTCCAAGATATGAGGACTGTAAGGACTAGTCAATCAGCATACAGACTTCGGTTGGGCATGATGGTTGTGGCTTCTGGGCTTACAAGCCTACATTGTTACATACCTGTTTTGTGCTCATGAGTTGTATCCATTCGCAGAATGCACAAGAACTGCCCGTAACTAACCTTCGGGTGTCTGCAAAACCACGAGGCAAATCTGCAAGAGTTGAGCGTTGTTGTAAGCCATGCATGGCTATGCAGTATTTGTTCAATTGGTTGAAAGCTTTTTGTGCTTTGCAGAAAGCCATCCAAGGGCAGTGCTTCATACCCAGCAGATATCAGATCTTCGAAGACCGAGTCGCAGAAGGAAAGCCAGAAACTCGACGATCATGAATGGCTCGCAGCAAGGTACCTTAGACCCGCGTCGCTTGGGTGACTGCTGATGAACAGAAATCCTGCACAAATGAGTGAATTGCTTTCAGGGTCCCGGTGCTACATCCATGACAGCGGCAAGAGTACATGAATTCAACATCACTACAGTGGCTCACAAGTCACTTCCAGTTGGGGAATTCTAAATCTTTAGAAGACGCCGGGTAGGCGAGACTCCTCACAACGCTAGAAATTCCAGCCAAATACTTTGAGTCTCAACATTCCAAACTTGAGCATGGGAGCATTGATTTCATCCGTTCTGGCTGTCCCCACTGCTGTCTAAGCATGCGGCTCTTGCCACTGTCATTGCCACCAACCAGTCCGTAGACACGCCCTCGCCTGCATTTAGCGATGAAAGTGGTGCACAACTGCAGAAGCACACATCGAACGGGCACGACGACCAGGATCAAGAACCTGCTACTTGGGACCTTCGTGACCAAGCAAGAAAACATCACTGATCATGATCAAGAGCTTTGGAAATATTTGCCTCGAAAAATAGGTGGTGTTTGAAGCGGTCTCCATGTATACTTACACCATGATTGACACTTCTTGGGAGGATATCAGCGCATCCTTGGGTTGCATTCATCCAACTCTTCCAGGCTTTGCTTTGTAGGGCGGTCGGTGTCGCAAATTTGGTTCCCCAGCTACTTATGCATCAATACACAAACACAAACGTACCTCTGTCAACGCATCTACTTCAGGCCAGGGATAGGTGACAACTGACTTGACTGAAATTACTTTACTTCGAGTGATCCCCACCATGTCATGTCATCACCGCTTGTTGACTCCACTTTTGTCTGACATTCTCTCCGACATACCTTCTGACATTCTTTCTGACAAATCTTCTGATATTCTCTCTGACATATCTTCTGACATTCTTTCTGACATACTTTCTGGCACATCTTCTGCCGCTCTTTCTGACAACTTTCTACTCGGACATTCTTTCTGGCAAATCTTTTGACATTCTCTCTGACATCTCTTCTGACATTCTTTCTGACATATCTTCTAACATTCTTTCTGACATGTCTTCTGACATATCTTCTGACATTCTCTTTGTCATTCTTTCTGGCAAATCTGTTGACATTCTCTCTGACATATCTTCTGACATTCTTTCTGACATGTCTTCTGACATCTCTTTTGACATTCTCTCTGACATATCTTTTGACATTCTCTCTGACATTCTTTCTGACATGTCTTCTGACATTCCTTCTGACATTCTTTCTGGCGGATCTTTTGACATTCTCGCTGACATGTCTTCGGGCATTCTTTCTGACCTTTCTTCTGACATTTCTTCTGACATTCTATCCTGACATTTCTTTTGACATTCTCTCTGACATTCTTTCTGGCATATCTTTTGACATTCTCTCGGACATATCTTCTGACATTCTTTCTGACATGTCTTCTGACATATCTTCTGACATTCTATCTGAAATTCTTTCTGGCAGATCTTTTGACATTCTTTCTGACATCT
>VSDK01017150.1:41414-83726 GCA_009767595.1 Symbiodinium kawagutii | reverse complement strand
CACGACGACGACGCCGGCGACGACGACGACGACGACGACGACGACGACGACAACTGCAGCAACCGCAGCACCATCTTTCCCCAAGTGCCTCAACGCTGGTGTCCACAAGCAAAGCAGTCGTGAGGGGCAGCAGCTCAGGGAGTTTCTCAGCTACTGCAGCCTCCCCGTCCTCACACGGAATGAACTTCTCAGGGGTACCAGATATGGTGAGTGGTGAATGGTTAGTGGTGAATGGTGAATGCTTAAGGATCTGAATGGTGAATGGATCATGGTCAATGGTCACTGGCGAATGGTTGGATAAGGATTGACAAATGGTTGGTCAATGATGGTCAAGAGTTGATGATGGTTAGGGGTTCATGATTCTCAATGACGGTTCATAGCCAATTGATAGCTCATGACGGTTAATGGCCCACTACTGGTGTTGCGAATGATACTTCATTTGGGTAATGACAAATGATTGAGTAACCCCTACACATTTAGGGAGCGACTAGCATTCAAAAGTGGCTCTCCACAGGCTACATTTTGACTGCCAGGTGACATACTTCCAGCACGACAGACCTGGCAATGTCTAAACTGTCTGGTTCGATCTGCCAAGTACGGCTGGTTTTGCAGAAAACTGGCCAGAATGCAGGATAAAGCAGAATGCAGGCATGTGAGAAAGAAAAGATCTGCCCCCCCCCCCCCTGTTGTCCATATCAAAAAAAAACAGGATCATGCTGGATAGTCTGGATAGTCTTTGTTGTAATGTCAATGAGTACCAAAGCTTTGCATCGCTCCTTGCTACGCCGCCAGCAAAGCTTCAGAAGTTTCCTCACGTGGCAAGGCCCCGTTGGTGGAGGCCTGGGGGGTGATTCACCTAGTGGTTCACTGGTGACCAGCAACATGTGGTATAGATGGAAACCAGCGAATGTTGGTGCTATAGCAATTTAAGGCTTATCAACATTCCAACATCCCAACATCAGTTCTTGTTGGCCCACTCCCTGCTTTGGGTTTGAGAAAGCAGCACCTGTTGCCATCCCGAAGTGGAGTTGTTCTTCGGCGACGCAAACGGAGAACTCAAATTGTTTCAAATTCTGTCAGCTCCAAATCATCAGAAAATGATCCGTGAAGTCTCCAACTCTTGTCCCATCTTGTCCCATCTTGTCACATCTTGTCCCACAGTAGCTGTGACCCCTGAGCCGCGGGTCAAGCTGTGCAGCTTCACTCTTCAGCTGCTGCCAAGGCAGGCAGCAAAGCTTCGAAGGCGAAGGGATCTGAACCTGCCAGGGCCGAGGCATTTCTGGGGAAATGGATGGTGAGGATGGGGCCTAGCAGTGACCAGCCATCCATCCCATTTGAAAGTTGGTGAATGAGCGAAAGAAAAGATCAAGATAAACTCGTGAATGACATCAACCAATATCAACCATACTATTGAGAGGGGACTTAGGCTATTAGGGGGCCTTTGCAGTCCAGCATGTCTTGAGAGATCTCTCTTGGAAGCTCCCTGGCCTTTCACAAGGGCTTCGGTCGCCGCACATGCTGCCGAGCGCACTTCAACGTGCCGATCCTGCAGGCAACTCATACTGATCTCAACCCCGATATTACCAGGACCATCTGGATATCGCCAAACTGGCCAGTCCAACATGCTAAAAGACCTGCACGGCCTCAAGCTTTGGGTCCTGAGATTTTGTCTGCGTTTTCTAACCAGCAAAGCAGGGGAATGGCAGGGGCATGGCAGCATCATAGCAAAACCATGGTCCTCCACTTTTGCCAACGCAGCCACCAAAGTGCGCAGCAGCAGAGGGGTCCCACTACTCCCAACGCTCTTCGCCTCGGTATCACGTGTCAACAGCTGCACAGCGCCATCCTTTCAACTGAGATGCCTACGAGACGTTCCAGGCCACGCAGGACTGTGGTGTCACCCTCAACCGGAAGCAGCAAAACCTGCCGTGCTCCAAGTTCTGCTGCAAACCAAACCGCCTTTGGCTGCAAACCAAATGTGAGACGCCCCACATCGGAGTCCTTGTAAAGAATCTCTTGCTTCGGGGGTCCACCATTGATGCACGTGCTGGTAGCTCGAAACAAAATGCAGCAACAAGGAGACTTTGCTGTTTGGAAATCGCAATGGGCCCCTGCCAGCCTCATCAAGCGCAAGTAAAGTGCGGGCCTGCTGCAAAGTTGCGTGGTGGTTGGTCCCTACTCATGTGAGATACAAAGAGAAAAACGTAGTCCATGGGGTTTGTGTAGGTATTTCATTTTTTATAGGATAGGTTTCTAAATGGAAAAAGCCATGTAATTTACCATCCAATATCGGGTTTATTGTGGATCTCCAAGCTGGATTTGCTATGGACCCCACACCTGGGATGGCTCTGAAGCTCAACCAGCTACCTGTATTGATGCGTCCTCCCAAACCATTGGTCTCCCTGGAGCTGTGGAGGCGAGCCAACCATCACTGCTTGGAGGAGGTCCCGCAACCATCTGCTACCAGTAGCGATCAGCTGAGGGCTTAGCTGTCATCCATTGCCATTGCTCCGTTGGAAGCCTCCCCTGCTCTCGCCTCCTCGGTTCGTCCTTTCAGCAGGGATCCCAGGGCACTGCTGGCGACGGCTGCAGCATGTGCCACGCAAGGTGCGCCACCCACGTGACGGGCCAGCTCCTGGTGCAATGGACCATGACAGTCTGGTCGGTGAATTCTTAATGGATGGTGAATGGTTGGCAGATGGTTGATACTGGTGAATGCTTGATGATACCTTCATAATGGATCATAATGGTTGATACTGGTGAACGGTCAATCTGAAACTCACGGAGGAAAGACAAGCGCGGCAGCGCCCCTGATCCTATTTTCCACCAATCGCAGCCTCTGTCTGTGTGACAAAGGCTCAAGGGCCCTTTTGATCCAAAGTAGCCACCACAGAGTGAGCATGTTATACAAATGGACCTGCAGGCATACACTACATGCAGTTCCGAAATTTCACGCCCTCCATGTGAAAACTGTGGGGCACCTTTCTCGATCAGCCGTATCACTTCTTGAACACTCGTGTGAATGTCATGTTCGAAGTGGCCGATGTCGCTTTCTCACTAGGCCAGTCACAAGCCTCCAAAAATGCAGCAAGGTCCATGCCTGGGGTCACACGTCCATTGGCGGAGACTCCCTTGCCATTGCTGTCGAATGTCTTGCGGATGGAGCGCATGTAGCGGTCAAGCTCTGGATCAGTTTCTGCATGCATGATCAACTCTTGATAGCTGAGCTTGCGATCCTTGATCTTCTCCAGAGTGCACACGGTATGTCCCCATTGCTCAAAGGAAATTCCCACTGGCACCTTGACATTCTTATTGGAGTGAGTCAGCAACTTGATGGTGTGGGTGTGACGACGCTTTGCGGCATCAGTCATAGCGCCACTGCTCATCGGCTGGCCTGCAGCTTCACGATGCAAGCCTTCCACTTCATCAAGGAAATGGTTCATTGGAACAAGATCTGCCTTGTTGATCAGGGAACCACGCATAGTTTCCTTCAGACGTTGGGTCTGACCATGCTTCACAGCACGGGCAAGCAAGTTGCATGCTATGCTGATCTCGGTTGGGACCAACTCACCGGCCATGCTACGCTGCTGCTTCTTGTTCATATGTGCCATTGTTTGCTCTACGGCTGAGAGCTGGGATCGACTGGGTCGGTCACGATTGCGCTTGGCGTTTCTCTTGAAATGCTTGCTACGGATAACAATCTTATCACGAACACTGTACAAGGTGAAGGCAAAAAGACAAACTATCCATCTCTATACAAAGTCACTTTACAGATGTGGACGACACTATGAATTCTATTCTGAATCGACATTACTCACTCACTTACCGATATCTTTGATATGGCATACGGCTTATTGCCGGTTTACTGGACGTGGTGTCTTCGAATCCGTTGACAAACATCTGTACACAAACGAATGGGCATGCATATGGGACCCTTCTCTATTCTTTCTCCTCTTGCTTTTGTTTTCTACCGGACTGTGTGCATATGGATATCTCATACTTACCGCCCTCCAAGATTTCGAAAAGAGGTTTCGTATCTCCCCGAAGCTTTGTCAGACAATCAGCACTCATTCTCAGATTATTCACCCAAAAGACCAAAATATTCTGCTTTTCCGTTGTTTCCTTGGCAATGGAGTAATCAATCTGCAGTCTTCGTTCTTGGCTGATGGCTTGGCTACAACAACTTCGAGTGACAGCATCAAAGAAACCCTTTGAATCTAAGACCAAACCGGAAAGAAATTCTGGTGTCAATTCCCGAAATTCCTTGGGGGTGATACCATAAATGGTCTCCATGAGAAGTGCTTGGAAGGCTTCGATTGCATCAAGCCCATTTTGTCCGGCTAGGGTCTCGGCCGCGACGGATGATCTTACAACTCGGCGGAGTTTCTTGCTTTGCCAGTCTACAAGCCAACACACCATTCTCTTACGTTCAAACATTTGAGGGGTTGTCAGGCATAGCAAATATCCACCCTGGCTTTCACCACTGGCTCGTGTTCCCCATCCTGCGTCGGAGATACACAGGATGCGCAAATCTTTCAAAGGAATTCCAGGTGGAAATTGAAGGCACACTTTTCTCTCTTTCATCTCTCTGATGGCTTTATTAAAAAGAGTAAGGTGACTCACCAAGGCTTTGTCCTGGACTCCTTGAAGATATGATGCAAGGAAAGATTGATCAGGACGTGTCGCATTTGCTACCCATGCAAGTTGTCCGGCACAGGTTCGCATCAGACTTCCATCTTTTATTGGAGTAGATGCACTGCCATATTGCTTTGTTGAAACTGGTTCAAGTGCATCAATGTAAGATTCCTGTCCGATTTCAATAGCATAGGTACTTGGATTTTGCCTGATCTCTATCCCTGTGTATCGAATGGTGAAAGTGCGAAAGTCTCCAAAAGGGAGCTTCTTACGAAGCGCATCCAAGATCCTATCCATTTCAGGTGTTCCACCTCCAATCAGATCATCAACGTGTACACCACATATCCCTATGATTTCTTTTCCTTTTCTAAGGGTGTACAAACATGGATCTAACCTTGACATATGGAGTCCTACGGCGACGAGTTCTCGGGACAACCGCAAAAACCAAGCTCGAGGAGCTTCTGCTAGTCCGTAGGCTGCTTTCTCCAACCTGAACAGGTCTTGATCTGACAATGACATCCACTCTTTTATCTCTTTCGGTGGTCTGAAGTAGATGTCTCTTTGTGATGGATCACCTGATAGGAACGCTGTCTTGATGTCTGCACCCCACAACTTCCACAACTTCGAGGCACAAACACTCAGGATGACGTGCTTTGTTTCTTTTCGAAGCGTGGGTGAATCTGTCTGGATTCGACCCAGCTCCGGGTCCTGCCAACCTACGAGAACAAGACGAGCCTTTGGAGTTTTGGTGTTTACATCAGGATCACTACTTTTCTTCCAAACCAATACCCATCTTGCTCGAATGATTCGATCTGCTGGTATCCCTTTTGCCTTGCATATTGAAGTTACCTTGTTCTCTATCCACGAATTCCACTCCTTCTGCATGGCCTGTTCAAACAGCTTCTTTTCTTCCGAGGATAGTTTTCGAAAAGACACTTCAACTCGTCTCTGCTTGGCTTTTGGGGTTACCTCGAAGCATTCATTCAGGACATTCCAAAGACACAAAGGGTTCTCAGTTATATCCTCTTGATGGATGTTCATGGACACTTCTAGTACTTGTTCAACCTTATTCTTTCGTACTTCGGTGACCGCTAACTCATCTTCATCAATTGGAATTGGAACATTGACTGCGTCCTCTGTGACCTCTGGCCTTGCTTCCGTTTCGGGAGCGTCCGTCGTTTCGTCGGCTGGCAATTCTGACTGTGAAGGATGTGCAATCTCTGACTCATTTGGTTCTTCGGGTTCAGGTGGTCCAATAGAAGGTGAGTAGGGTTCGGATGCTACCTGCTCTGGTTCGATTTCTTCAACATCACTATCAATTGCCACCCTACGCTTCTTTTCTGCTGGGCCGCCCTCCGATTCAGAAGGGGTTGCTGGCATTGACAGACTGATTGGCGCACTATCTAATTCGGTCATCACAGTAGGACGGTCGCCTTCTTGTAAGGAACCATAGGCTGACATACCTGCGGATCTCTTGCGCCAATGCTCATCAGTTCTGTAAAACCTTCTTCTTATCTTTCTTGGACCTTCTGGATCTCCATCTTGTTCGTCGATCTCTGGTTCTTCTTTCACATCTTCATCTAATTCCATGTCTTCTGCTGTTGGAACATCCGGAACTAGATCTATGAATTGGCCATGTTTATCCTTCAACCGCTCATCGGCTTGTTCTAAGTCAGATGGCAAATTACCCTTGGCTAGCTCCTTTGACAGTTTCCGAAAAGCTGCTTCATCCTGCGGCAATGGTCTCAATCCTTCAGGCGAACATCGATACAGAAAACCATTGTAGGATACCCAGATCAGCCTTGGGGTCACACTATTCGTAGAGCTTTCCATGCCAATGATCTTACCAGGGCCTATCCATGAACCATGTCTTGATGTGAGCATTCCTTTTCCTTGACGACGAAACATGTAGACCAACTGTCCTTGAATGTACGGTCCTCTCATAGGTCGATTTCTTCCTGCTACGGCCAACCTCCAAGTGTCCTTCGCATGTTCTTCAATGAATGCACGTGCTGCTTCCTCGCGCAGTTTCACTTGCGCAGAGAAAACTGGATCTTGCATCACTTGCGACTGTGACACTGGATTGATCTGTTCATCTACATCTGCAAGAGATCCTGCATGCCGTGGCTCTCGACCCAAAAACCATTGGACAGGAGAAAAACCATGCTTCCGGAGTTGCTCGTTGCGAACCGAGGAACACTGTTCAATCACTTCCTCTGGCGCTGCATCTGTGTGAGTTCTCCACACCTTTTGTGCCATGCCTCTTAGCACTCTGTTACACACTTCTACCTTACCCAACTGCCAGTGACTTTCTGCTGCCGAATGGAGAAGAACTATATTGTTCCTAACCATATATCTCTGAAAATCATGAGAGATGTTCCTACGGTCAGGATCCATGTATATGATCTTTGGAACTCCATAGGGTCTAGACCATACTTCGTGAAATGCCTTTGACATTGCATACTTCCCTGGTTTCACGACAATCTGCTGACAGAAATCTGTGGCCAAGTCAACTGCAGTGAGAACGTTTATCTTGAGTTCGTGTATCTTACCATTGGAATCCTCACGCTTCAAATCAACTTGAACATAGTCTACCCCGACAATCTGGTTCGGAGTTTCGGCATGTGTGATGGTCGTTTTTCGATATGACGGAGGATGTTTCAACTCATCGCAGATGCTGCAACGAAAATCCTTGATTGCCTGCATGATGGCTGGCGATGCCTTGCAACGCAGGGCCAACCGCTTCAGTTGCTCTGGAGAAGAATGGCCTGTGTTGACATGAACTTTATGTACTAGGGCTTGTGCTCTTTGTTTCTCCAGATCTTCTGGAGCATTACCTATCACGCCCTCCGAGTCTGCATGTGGCATCTGTTGATCTTGCAGCTCCTCGGAGTCTTCTGCCAACACATCTTCTACATGTTGTTTGCGAGGGAAAGGCAGTGCATCATGTGTAAGCATACTACTCACCATCACCTTACAAAACTTCTTGGGATAGTTCTCTGCCCAGGTGGTCAAGTTTACCCCCTTATAGGTTCCCTCCAAATGCTCATGTTGATGTTTATTGTCACATCTATACTTCTCAAGCTCGATGGCCATATCTCGATCTGTTGTCACAATCTTGGTCGGCTTGAAAATAGGACGGTCATTCTTCGGTGATCTCAATCCAAGAGCACACTGATCGACACGCACTTCAAATGCATTGTCCAAAGTCAGCTCGGCCCATGCCTGAGACGACAAGGGATTTTCGGCGTGTGCCTGTCCACCTAACAACGTCTGCAGATTCCATGCTTCAGAAACATTGTGTAGATATCTGCGAGCTACGGTGCGTTGCTGAAGAATATTATCTCTGGTATTTCCCCCCTTACTCAGGTTAAGGTGTGTCCAGGGACCCCAACACGTGCAAGGAAAACTTATCCACAGATGGTCAGGTCGGCAGACCGCGATCAGCAATAGCAGGCATCTTCGATCATGCAATTTGGTGAAATCCTGGCCGAACTTGCTGCCGAGGCGAATGGCTTTCTTGGAAGTCCGGTGTTCATATTCTTCGGATAGACGAGCTCTACCAGTGAACACTTCGATCAAACCAACATCTTGTTTCAACTTCCAAGCTTGTTCTCCCAGCCACTGCGACAGTTCGGACATCACCTCCTTCGGATTAGATGCCAATCTAGACAATGTCAGTCGATGACTAGCCTTTCGAACGGATGCAATGCTTTGCTTCAGCTTTCTGTGCATCTCACTACTAACTGGTTGCTGTTGATTCATGTCTGACCAGTCAGTCTCTTCATACAGCGTTTCCATCGACATCACCTTTTCTCGTGAATATGAGGAACAGAAATCATGTTGATTGCAACAATAACATCTTGGCTCCTGTTCGATGGCATGTATCGACTCTACACTATCTGCACCATCCTTCTCGGATGGCTGTGGCATGTAAGCAAAAATAGCTATGCTCATGGGTGTCACTGGACGACGTTCTTCTGATGGTGGACGAATCCTCCAGGGGGACACTTCCAGTGTCCCTTGTTGTCCGAGGGATGCAACAGAACATTGATAGGTTACATGATGTGCATGTGGAGGAATCCTCTCCTTCTTCGGCTTATAGGCGACTGCAGCATGAACCAATTCGTGTGGATCTACCCCAAACAGAACTCCTAGGGACTCCCCATGTTCCTTGAGGTCTATTATCCCATTCTTAGTATTCTTTACGATCTTTTGAAACAGACGCTTATCATCCAGTGGTGTTCGTTTCTTGTCTGGCACAACTATCTGCTTTGGGAGTTGTTTGTGTTTCATGGAGCTGTCCTCTTCCGACGATACTTCCTGCTCCACTGTCACAACATTGGGCTCATGTAACAACTGATGATCGCATTCGGCTACCTCCAAGTCTGACGGATGCTGACAAAGTGGTATCAGCAAATGGCCATTTGATGCCTGTCTCAAAGGCACCTGATTCAGTCCATGTCGCTTCGAAGTGATGGTGTGATGTTTCAAATCCAGTACAGCTTCCATCCCTTCCAGCACCCGACGTGACAAAAGAAAAGGTGTTTTGCCAGGTATCTGATATGTGGTTATCAGCCCCTGTAGGTTTCCCAAATAGACTGTCCAACGAAGTCCTTTTGTGGTGGTCTCAGAGAGACCATTGAAACCGCGAAGCTCAACTGCTGGGAGACTAACTTCTTGAGGAGGAGGGAAACCCTGCTTCACCATGAAGTCTGTCAGAGCTGCTGCTGTTTCGGATCCCACTACTGACGTCGTGCATCCTGTGTCTATGATGGCAAACCCTTGAGGAATAGAGGCTAGAAACATTTCCAGATTCTGACTCTCTTCTTTCGCTGAATCATCATGCGAAATGACCATGTAGGAAAACTGATTCACCAGATCGGATTGTGTGAAGTTTGCATCTTCCTTCCGAGGTGTGTACTCCTTGTTGTCCTAGCGTCAGCTCTCTTCTTCGGAATGCTCTTGCGATCATTCTTGAAAGGCTTAGGGTTGGGACCTTGACTACCACTGGGTGCAGCATTGCTATCCGGAGGTACCGCTACAACTGGATAGTATGTTGAAGGTCCCATTCTTGACTTCTTAATCTCCCTTACCTTCTGTTTTGATTCCTTGTATGATCTAAAACTCTTCTTGAAATCTCTTTTGGCTTTCTTCTGTACTTCATACAGTTCCGCTAATTCTTCTTCACTCTCCTGCTCATCATCGTCTCCTTCTCCTGCAAACACATCCTGCTCTACATCATCATCTGAATCGGACAGAGGAAAATCCAAAGACGAACTCTCAGGACTTTCTGGCTGAACAACATAGGCTTCACGTCGCTGAGGCTTCAGTTGTAGCTTGGGTGGTCGTCGGTCATCTGTCCTCTGATCTTCCAAATCAGATGCGCGCAAAATGCGCTCCACATCCAGAAATCTCGCACTACCGCCTGTAGATCTAATCACCAGGGTGCGTTGTTCTCTGTTCAAACCAAACTTCCTCATGAACAGATGTCCCAGAACTGATTGTGGGAAGATCGGCTTCGGTTTTCGATGTGATGGTTCCAGATTGCCCAGCATCCTCTGCATAGCCAGCTGAGCACGTTCTGCATCACCCTTCTGAGTGCCTGTCGAAGCTGCCTTTCTTGAAGACTTCACAGACTTGGCAGATCCCTTCCTTGACCCTGTCTCCGACGGCTGAGGATCTTTCTGCTGATCCGCTGCTTCGGCAGCGGCTTCCGCCGGTGGGGTCTGTTGTGGCTGTGTCTCCGCCGCATCATCGGTCTCATCGGCTGCTGGATTCAGAGACGATATGTCTGAATCGTCCACTGAACTGTCAACCGGAGTTGCCGGCGCCAATCTTCGATGATCATCATGTCCTTTCTTGCGGCGTTTCACCTTCGCTGCTTCTCTTTCTTGTTGAACCAGATTCTCCAGACGAGACAGGGCTGTCTTGAATCTCGCTGAAAACGCTGTTGTCCCCTCTGCCGGACGCTTCTTCAGATGAAACAAGAAGTCGTCGATTGATTCATGCAATTCGACCTCCGGGAGATGCTTGTAGTGTTTATCCAAACAGTCCAAAACTGTTACCCAACCTGTCCGAGATCGGATTTCAGCGACTGAAAGATGTTCTGTGCACCTCCATGCTTCACCTGAGAGACGGCTCAACAGCTTCGGACCAGCCAGGTGCTGGTTCTTGTCCTCGAGCGCAGCAACGGAAAGGATCACCTTCCGTCGGAATTCTCGATACTGAGCAGGGCGACCATCAAAGGTCAAATCCTTGAAAGGATCACGGCTGTCCATGGTAGGAAAGCCACTGGTGAACACAAACCGTTCACTGTCAGCACCAACACAGTAAATACCGGTCAATGCCCCTGTTGTCCGCACCCACAAGCAAGTTCACTCGATTGTAAGTGCCCAAGTTCCACGGGTGCAGTGAAGCACCTCGTGCGGTTGCGGCAAGGTCGCTGGAGCTTACTGCTCCGCTACCATCTGAAACTCACGGAGGAAAGACAAGCGCGGCAGCGCCCCTGATCCTATTTTCCACCAATCGCAGCCTCTGTCTGTGTGACAAAGGCTCAAGGGCCCTTTTGATCCAAAGTAGCCACCACAGAGTGAGCATGTTATACAAATGGACCTGCAGGCATACACTACATGCAGTTCCGAAATTTCAGTCAATGATGCTGATGTTGAATCATCGTCGGTGTCGGTGACCAATCAATGATTAATTGATAATGATTTGATATGATTTGTCTTTGCTTCATGGTGGTCACCAAGAGTAACTTGCCAGGGATGCCTGCAGCTTTGTTGGGATCTCCACCCTCACGTGTTTTGTGGTCAATTGTTGCTTGTGTCCCATGACCAAATGGCTCTGTCCGGACACCAGTTATGCCTGTGATGCCAGGCTCATAATTTTCTTAGCGACTGAAAAAAGGGGAAAAAAATCCTAAGAACCAACCCCTGTGTAGCTGGAGCAGCCATGCCAAAGGTTCCATGCAGCATTTCAGATGAGAATGTGGCTGTGGGTTGTCTCGAGGATCCAGGTGGATAGCCTCGGACATCCTGGACAGTAAAGACTTCAACCAAAATGCTATGAATCACATTGAAGCACCAGCCATTTATGCCATTTATTTAGCTCATATATGAGTTCATTATATCCAATGATATGATGGTGATGTACACGTTGATGTCTGACCAAGGCCAGTTGCACACTACTGCGATTGATGCGCTCCTGAATCGCATCTCGGTCTCCCATGGCCAATTGAGCAATGGCAGCACCAACTCCTTGATCCACACGATTCCAATGAAGAAAGTAATCCATTTGTATCCAATAAGATTAGATAAGATTTGTATCCAATCTGGATACTTTTATCATCGTTTAGGGTTTATATCAAGGATAATCCAATGGCGACAAGAATATTCCATTCTGGATACTTATTGACATCTAATCTTATCCGATGATAATCCATTCTTATTTCTTATTATATCTAGTATATCCTATGATCATCCACTGTCCACTGACAACGATAGTTCTCAGAAGTATGCATTCTATCTCATGACAGTGTAATCCATCCTGATTACTATGGCGATAATGTGAATAACTCTAATTGCACTAAGTGATGTGCTCCGTTCTAATGAAGCAACATGCTGTGCCAGTCTCTTGTTCTCCTTGCCTGCCAACGCCACACCCATCGACACAGCTTTGAGCTGAGGGGTTGGTTTCACAACGCCATCAGAACCTGCAGCAAGACTTGGAGTGGACATGCTGTGCATGGCCATACTGGGAACAGATCCCATGGCCTTGTCTAGCTGGCGGCTGCATGCTGGGCGCCCAGAAGTCCTCATCTTCTGCCTCGACAAGATCTGAAAACAGAATTGCTTTTCGCAACGCTCCACCTGCTCTTGGATGACTGCAACAACTGGGCGAGGCGAAAATCATGCCCGAAATGTGATGCTACCCCATAAAACAAACACAAACTCCCTCTTGTGATCCCTGTGCACTACACCCAGTTGCCGCACAGAACTGCATCACTTGAATGCATCGCCGCCTCTTGATGCTTTGGAACTGCTGGAGGGGGAGGTCTAGCCTCAAGCTGACCATCTTCGCTTGACATCTGTGAGTGAAACTGAAAACCCAAAAACCATGTCCAAGACAAATCTACTCCTGTTTGAAGTCGTGGAGATCGGCTACATGAACAGCTGGAGTAACTTTCAAACAGCAGCCTGTTTCAGCTGTCATGCTCGCGCAGCCCAACCTGCGGAACTGACGCTCTCCTCTCTTCTGTCGGAGAGGCTGGAACTTCCTCCAAGTGCAAAGCCAGCACAAAAAATGGGATTGTAGCAACCATCTGCAAGCAAAACTCGAAAAAAAAACATGAATGAAAACAATAATGAAAAGAGTTGGATCAAACTGCTCAACAGAAACGGGTTGCAATAGCCACGGAGCAGCAATTTCCTTGCTGCATACTGCGTTTTCATGAGTGGATACTGCGCTTTTGACTTGCGCTCACAATATTCCTAACCCGCCCACGATGTCACCAGGAGAAAGTAACGAAACCAAAGATCTTGTGAGTCGAAGCCACACAATGTGCTTTATGTACATGTCGAAACTTGCAGCCACTTCAATGGGCTGAAAGTTGAATCACAAACAGATCTTCAGTTGGTTGAAACATGTTGAAACTGTGAAGGGCCGGGAGATCCACCAGTTGCAGCTGTCGCCTCCAGCTCTGCGACCTCTTCCGCCTTCGCAGCCTCTGCAGCCTTGGCAGCCTCCTCTTCAGCCGCAGCCTTTCGCTTAGCGATGGCTGCCCTGGTGGCCTGCCATGACTGCTCCCAGATCGACAACAATTCGCATTTTTTCCCAAAAAAACACCAAGTCTTTTGATAGTCTGAGATTCACAAGCTCAAATCATTCATCAGAATTGGATGCCCATTTTTGGACTTTCCATGACTTTCCCTTCCCCAGATCCTCCAAGCGATGGCCATTCCCATCACTGAAAGATCAGGCAACATCCTCCTGGCGCCTCAAGGAGCTTCTGCGCATCCACCGCTGGCTTGGCTGGATCCACTTCAGCACCTGGCATGTGTCGCCATGTGCCAATGGAGGGAATGGTTGCAATGCTTCGGGATGGTTGATGATGGGCACATGGTTGGGTAATGATGGTTAATGATTGATGATGCTCAGTGGATAATGATGGTTGATGAGGGTTGATGATTGTTGATGATGGTTGATAACGGTTTCAACGACAGTTGGATGATGCTTCACAACGGTTGATGGCTAGCGGCTAGCAATCATGGCACCCTGGCCTGGCTTGCCCGAATCACGCCACTGGTTCCAGGTCCTTAGTACTTCGTTTCCGTTGCTGTTGGCAGTGCTGTTGCGGACACAGGGCCCGTGCTCAGTGCTTTGTTGATTGCTGTTGGAGCAGTTGGTAATTGCTGATTTCATGGCTTGTACTGTAAGCAACAGCAAGCAAGGGAATGGCCTGTTTGTGTAGGAATTCTATGAACCGTGTGAACCCCCTTATGGTGGTGTAGAAAATCTCGAGGGGCTGAAATTTCCAGCCATGGAGCTCCTCCTCTGCTCTCTTCTCCTTCTGAAGTCGCTCTTTATGTCGGAGTGCTGCAGGGGTTGCCCAGGGATCTGAACCTGCGCGTGGAACAGCACATGTTCAAGTGAGCAGTTTGGAGCCTCTTGGCATTGGATGCTTGATAGATCTTCCATGCTATTCCCACGAGTGATTTGTCATGGCTCTGCATGAACCGGGGACCTGTGGAAATCACTCACAGCCCCAACCGGATATTTGGCCACAGCTCGAGTGCTCAGTGACTCAGAAGTTCACCCCAACAGTCTGCGCCAGGCCTGCAAGTGGGTCAGCCTCCGGTGATTCGCTGACATCCTGGCGACCTTGGGTCCCTTCTTTCCCTTCTTTCCCTTTCCCTTTGCCTTTGTCTTTGCTTTTGCCTTTCTCACCTTTCTCACCTTTCTCACCTTTCTCACCTTTCTCGCCTTTCTCGCCTTTCTCGCCTTTCTCCTTTCCTTTTCGCTGGCCTCTGTCGGTACCTTTCTCTGTACCTTTCTCTTTTCCTTTGGCCTGCTGCCCATCCTTGTCGCTCTTTCCTTTTCCCTTTCCTTGGCGCTTTCCCTGGCCCTTCTCAATGCCCTTCGCTTCAATGTTCTCAGCGGGCATGATGCCACCTGCAACACTGAAAATGGCTTTCGAGTTGAAGGCTCACAAGTCCAGGTTGTAAAACCCTCTTTGGTGAAAATTGGCGGTCATTGGTATCGACGCAGAGACACCCCTAGTCAGCAGCCAGCCACCCGCCTCTTTTTGACTGAACCTGCCAAGTTTCGGTGCCAACATGAAATGAAGTCACCAGCAGTGACGAAATGAAAAGGAAGGCAGGCCTCTTCTTTCTGCCTCTCAGGAAGGGCCTCAAGGAGCGCTCTCAGCTCGTTCTCTGTGCAGTAGACTCCCTGCGCCAAAGATTCAGTGACTCCAAACATGTCGTGGATCCTGTGAGGCATAAGACCTGCACATTGACTCAGGCACCCGTTAAAAAAACCACACAGTGACTGGGGTAATACATTCAGTACTGCTGAAAGGTAGATAAAATGCTCCACAACATACATAATTTGAATCAGACCATCAATGAGCCTGTTTCTGGCTAGCTTCATTCATGTGGTCGCTGTATACCGCATTTTGCTAGCGACTGACCAGACAAAAAATCGGAGAGCAGCTGGCCTGATCTGTTTCATCATCTAGAAGAGCTTCAAAGTCCAGGCAACTCAAACCTCAGGATAGGAATATCAAAATCATCACTGGGATTGTTGATGCAAAATGTTCCAGCAAACAATGGCTGTTGCAATCGACTGTAGATTAACACAACAAGCGACTCTTGGGAAAGAATCATGTTGTGGAGCTTTGCATCCATCATTTTTTGGAATCCACTAGCCAGAATGAAACAAGCACATTTTCCCGCCATCTTTTGGGAGCAACATGGAATCCACTTCTGGCCTCTGTGGGGATTCACCTGATAGTCGTCGCAAAGCTGGATGTAGTCCTTGGGAAAATGACCAGAAATGCAGCTGTCCTTCCCTGGGTTCCAAACCATCGTCATCAATCAGGTTCCAGTAAAGTGACCAGTTTCAGGGTGCCAGTATGTCACAAGTTCAGAGGAAGAAAGTGATCGGTGTCAAAACCCCCTAGTACCTCAAGTTTTTCACATTCCAAAGAACAAAAAAAAAGTTTGGGCAGTGGAGGAGAGCAAAGCACCTGCAAATCAGAAAGCTACTTCGGTATTCACTCACAGCCAATGTGTGCTTTCTGCTTCAATCTCATGATACCGTCATCATGGATTCACATTGCTCAACAAACATTCATAATATTTACAAGAATGTACTATTGTAAATATGCAGATATATATGTATATTATAGTACATAGTAATATGCATATAATTACACATATTCAACATGAAGCAACTGGCAGCCAACCACGTCATCGAACCGACCAACACCAACAGGATTAGAGCCAGCACCGATCCAGGGACTCTCCTCCTGCCAGTCATCATAGCTTCCCTCGAAGCCCGTCTGCTTCACAAAAACCCACATCTCTTTCTCACCTGAAAAATGACTGGAGTTCTCCTGAATGGGATGAATCCGGGGACGGACTTCACCTGAAAAGATATGAATTTGATGAATAGAATGGGGATGAAATCATGACCTTCAGGCTTTCATGACTGAAACAGTTGGCTACAGAAAAACAGATGGTTCTGTTGGGCGGCGCGTTGGAGGCTTGCAGTTCAGGCAACAAACGGCCACACTAAAACCACTGGAGGTTGTCCAATCCGCTGATGACAGACTACCAGGAAGGACAGAAATCACAGGCAGCGCCTATGAAGCCGTCCATGTCACTATCCAGGATTTTGAACCTGACGACTGGACCACTCCGCACTGGGAGAGCTGCGTCAGCTCTCAGGGGTCACCGTGGCTTCGAAATGAAATTGTGGCCAACCAACAACAGGAAGCTGAGCTAAGTTCCCAAGCTTAGGCAAAAACACACAGGATAGAAAGGTCTGACAATCCACAACAAAGATCAACAGTAACAAGTCAAATAGCTTGTAGTCCACTTGGCAACCCAATGGTTATGATTCAGTTGTCCTCTCAGCTCTTACAGTTCAAAGAACTGCACAGACAAACACAAACAGAGAGAGATAGAGAGAATGTGTGGACTTGCCACCACAAAGCATTCGAAGCTCCTCATGGAATAGATCCTTACATACCTCTCTTCTCAACTGATCCTGTACAAGTTTGGACTTCAGCGGGCCATGCAGCTGAATGCCTCGCAACCCCCGCTTCCAATGAGTACATTTATTAGGCCCCCATTTCAGGCAGAGTGGCGGGTTGCAGCAACCCATAAGATCCACATCAACACCTGGTGATGAAAAGTTTGGTGCTAACAAGTACTGTTTTGAGGATATATCTTCCTCAGTACACAGAGTCACTGGACTCATCGCTGTGTAAAAGACATCTTTCTTTTGACATCTTCCAATGACATCCAGCGACGCACCACTCCATCAGCTGCAAGGAACACAAACTGCTTCAGCTGCTGCCGGGTGTACTCCTGCGACGCACAAGGTCAACTGGCACAAATTGAAATCCCGGGTACCCCATTCCACCATATCCCACCAAAACCAGACAAGGCGGATTGAACAGGGATTTGAGTCAGACTTGTGGCAAACGGACCTGATGGGATTGAGCCATACTTGTAAGCAGTATGATCATGCCGGAGTAGCACAGACTGTGCCTCAGCGTTTTGAATCCATCAGAGTTCAGCCAAGCCAGGATCACTCGAGGCCCAGAATATGGAGAGACGTTTGTCGTATAGGTTTGAAATGACCCAAAACATGAACACATTTTTCGATAGGAAGTCAGCAGAAGTCATCCATATTGGGAGGATCACTTCGATGCGAGCCTACATCAGACTGGCCAATCCCATGTTTCTTCTTGACCAAAGAGTCTATCTGGTCCTTTGATGACAGCCAGATCCGAGGATGATACGAGATCGATATAGGTAACATAGATTCAAAATAGATGATACCGATAATGGCACGGCCGAGAATAATCAAAGAGAAAGTGATCACTTGTCCTTCCCAAAAAAACAAGAAAAGATAATGCTGGGCAGCAATATCTAAGGGAATCCCATGGAATCTAATTCTGGTCCGAAATCAGATTCTCAACGTTTCTGAACTCTTCAAGGAGTTGTGGCTTCACTCACACCCAACTCCTGCCCCTGGAGGTTCGTTCGCGAGATGGCCGCCGAGTGTGCAGCAATCCCCTGGCGAATTGGAAGGCTGATTCAAGGTGTTGACCTTGGGAGGAAGTATTGCAGCCATGTTCCAACATATTGAAAAACAAAGCTTGTGATTCGATGGTCCATCTCTGAGAATGTTTGAAAAATCAAAAACAAGCCTGAGATGAGTCGCTAAGGTGGATAAAAGAAATGCCGGTCCAATTCTACTGCTGTCACCTGACCTAGCAACTTGATAGCTTCAAACGATACAACTCTCAGGGAAATCAATCAAATCGCCGGAAAGTAGCAAGCACCATCGTGCCTTGATCAACTGTTTCATTTCATCATCCGACATGGCCGCACCTTCAACAAAAATCAAACAAATGGCTCAATTCTCGCACGACATGTGCTGACAGCCGTTTGCCAAATAACAAAAGACAAGTTCAAAAAAGTTCCTGACTTCGGTTGGGTGTTCTACCCATGACCTTGCTGCTTACTGGTACCGTACCAGACCTCACTATCTGCTTTTTCTACTTGCCCTTGCCGCCTTGAGGACCAAATCATGTTTAACTCTGACACAGCATTCCAGGAGAAAACAAAGAAAACTCCAATGAAGTGTCGTTTAAGCTGTTTTTGATGCACCAAATTGTGTCAATTCTTAATGCGCACAACCCAGAGCGATTCCAAATTGTGTTCTGGCTTGCGCACATCAAGCAAGTTTGTGTAGCCCATGGCTGTGCACATTGAGGAGCGCTCCAACTGTGAATTGACATTAGACACTCTCAATCCCCATCAAAAAAAAGCGTGCCCACGGTGGGCTATCTGATTTCGGACAACTTCCCCCCATCACCTCTGACCAAGCCTCCCAGGTTGGGCTGATGATACTCCAGTACTTGCCAGCAAAATGTTCCATTCACATGCTGCAAAAAGGACGGGAAAGTGTCCCATTTTTGATGCTTTCCTTTCTTGCATCCCCATACTTTTCTCTTACCCAACCCTGAAAACTGCTCGTAGTTGCCTGGTTTGATGCCTTTGGCTACACCAAACACCACAAACCTGCAAATACCAATGAAAACTAGGTGGCCTGTGCTGTGCCAGCTGCAAACACTTTTGGAACGCCCCTAGTATACAAATATATACATATACTAATTTGCTTTTTTGTTTACTTGATACTTGTTTTACTTAATTGCTTTTTCTATTCATGTATTCATCTCTCTCTCTCTCTCTTTATTCATTAACTTATTCATTATTGGTTTTCCTTGTTTGTTTGACTATTTATCTATTTACTTACTTGTTCATTCCTTCATTGATTGACCTATTTATGTGTCCATTGAGTAATTCATGTATTTGTGTTTCTATATTTGGTCCTAGAAAATATAATGTGTGTTTGCACAGGACTTCCCAGAGCATTTCCTTGCGAGGGCATGGCCATGAAGGCTGCCTCCGGGCATTCCGTCGGCAAGGACTACGCTGGTGCTTAATTCATCTTCTGCAACCTTGTCTCAGCGACTATCGCTACTACATGCGCGAGGGGAACAAAAAACTCTTGCAAATATATCCAGTCGTACTAGCTAGACCAAATGCTAGTATAGCATGACTATATGCTATAGCTGGGGATGCTTGGCTATGAATATACTATGCTTGCCTTACATCCGTAGCTATAAAATGCTATGACCAGTCCTTTGAATGCCAAGACTTCGGGACCCTGGCAGGACCTCTTTCACTGTGGTCGTCGACCATTTCTCCAAACTTCTCGAAGCTCACCTGGGTAAGGAGCTTGACACCCAGAGGTGTGGCTCTCAGACAAACCCATCCAACCCATCCAACCCATCCAACCCATCCAACCTATCCACCCCATCCAACTCCAACTTCCATCCCCTTTTTCATTTTGGTTCACTTTACTCACCACTTCGCAGGGCCCATTTGTGCACGACCCCTACCCTTACACAGCTGTGGGCAGCCAACAATTCGTGCCCGCAGCCATCTGAGTCCCTTGCCCCTTGCAAGGTTCCAGCCTCCTGTCATTCCCACGACTCATCAAGCTGTGACAGAGAATGTTCCTAAGGACCCAATTCTTGCAGATCCAAAGTCTTTCTATTCTGACCTATTTCAAGTCACTATTCTACTGCATGGTTTTAACTCTATTCTAGTCTGCTTCTTGATGACTTCATGCACGGTTGAACATGAGATCTGCTTTTTTGGGCTGCACGGGTGTCGGTACACACTGCAGAAGGCAGTGCCCTCCTCGCAGAGGATCTTGGGAAAACAAATACCGGGATTCTGCATTCTGCACATTGCCAAGCTGGTCATTTGGCGCTCAACAATCAGCCAACCGCTCAACCCATGCTGAACTATGCTGAACCATTGTATGAGTTGTCACGTGGACCGGGGTGGAGATTTCCAGAAGATCTTGTTGTTTCAAAAATCTAAAGTACTGAGGGAACTTGTTGTCGCATTAGCAAAGCAACTCTTGCACAAAAGATGGTCAGTGCATTCTGCACCCTGAATTCATTGCAGTTTCACTGGTTTCACTGGTACCTGTTTCTCATGTTCTGGGCAGCCAAATTACAATCTCACCTGCGATGATGGGAAATCACTGGTGATTCTCTTCCCTGTGGGTGTAGGCGGGATACAACTCCTGCCAACGAGCGAACTCAGTTAGGACAAGCTTGGTATGCGTACATGCCATACGCTTGCAGCTGTTTCCCATTTCCCCAAGGTTGATAGTAGTTTGAAGACCCGCACATCTACCTCATCAAATCTTACCAAGCTGACAGAAGCTGTCTATACATCGGATTTTAAAGTTGCAACATCATCAGTCGTCGCTCAAAAATCACCAGCGTTGCAGTGCCCGTGATCCCACGGGAAGGTGTCTGGGGTTGTGGTCCAAGAAGCCATGCAAATAGACCAATGGTCTCAGCTCTTCTGCTTGTATTTCGGGGTAGCCAAGCTGTGGGACCCAAAATGGTTCTGATATGCTAAGATACTACATGACTTCTGGTCGTCTCAACCCGCCAACCTCCTGATAGGCAGCTGCGAACTGCGGATCAACAGTGACGTCAGTACGCTCCACACAAACATCTGCATATCATAGATTATCATAGTATAAAATTTGCTCATGATTGATCAGTCTGGGTATAAACACCACAGATGCACCATATCCTCAAAGACTGGCAAATTTCTTTGTCTTGTGAGCCTACGGTACTTGGAGCGGAGCGCCCATGGAAGCAAACCACCTCCGTCCATGAACCGGGTCAAAACCCGAATTCTATCCGTTTTCTCCGTTTGTCATGGTAATCGATGAAACATGGTTGATTTGTAGTTCTTCGCGTGCACATGTACATATGAAATATCTGTGTATATGTGCGTGTGTTTCTTTGTAGCAAAAGTGAAAGGTGATCGTTACAATGTAAGTACGCAAATCTAAGAGGGTACATAAAATTCATATCACAATCTGCAGCTTTTCAATATAACAATCTGGAATCCTCTTAGTGTCACTGTGATCGGATCAAATCCCATGATGAAGGCCGCAGGGCTGCTACAAAGGACGGCCCACTTGATGGCAAGCGGCAGAACGCCACACCACCAAAGCTGCTTGCCAAGGATTGCCAAGAATTGCCAATGGATCCATAGTATGACGATACAAAGCATTGCGCTAACATAAAGCAAACAGCATGATCTCAACCCCATATTCAAACAACAAAATGTGAGGAAGGCACTGATGGCTCTTCTGCTGTGAAGCTCAATTTGAAGAACGTTCAAAGTTGAAAGCAGGCTTACTCGAAAAGGCGGTGAGCCACGTCCCGCTGGTCATGGTCACAGCCATTTGGAGGTGACGACGGCTCGGTGCAACTCCGTAACTCACATTAACTACCCTCCACTTTGGCAAAGGTCAAGATGTACAGAGCGCAGGGCACGCGGGTGGCATTACGATCTGAAGAGCTTGAAGCAAATCAGCAAAAACGCCATCAACCCAATCACCACGAAGACTCCGTACCTCAACATGCAGAATACCATATTGATATGTTGGGTCAGTCAGTGTGACACATCCCAGCTCATGGCGAGTGTGTCCAACTTACTCACACCCATCAACAAGCATCCTGAGCCCGCTGTAAGGCACATCTGGCTATCACTCGCGGATGTTACAGCCTTACAGAGTGCCTTGCCTGACTGGTTTGTGGAGCTCCGGGCAGGGCACTTCTGAAGCATGGTCTGGAAGCTCAGCTGACCAGTCATGTTTCGGAACTTCTTGGACTCCTCTTTGATGCTGTTGGCCTTGGCAACCAACGGATTGATGAAATCCTGGAGTGACACCCCAATCTTGGTGCTTTAGTTCTATTCTCATTATGATTGGTCACTGGTTGATCAACAATGATCCAGAAAAATGACTACCGTGATGAGAAGACCACAACATCAACAGCTGAGGCTGTAAGGCTGATACTTTCCGTCCGACCGACTCCAGGTTCTCGCCACGCTTTAAGATTTCGTCGATGTTTTGCCTTTCACTTTTGGATGGATTGATGGTGCTAAATTTGGAAATTCACAGGAACTAAAGGAAAGAAAAAATCCTGGCTGAAATTAAGGAAATTGGTGAGTAAATGAGTCGAATGAGTCGAATGAGTCGAACGAGTCGAATTGGCACCCTTGAATGGCAAAAAGTGCGATACGGAGCAGAGTTTTGGCCAAAAGGAAAGTGCTCATGGTGCGGCATGTTCTGTTTTTCTTGCTCTTAACTCCTCCGTCGCGGCCAAAGCCCAAACTTGAATGGCTGGAGATGAAGACATCGCCTCATGATGTTGGAGACTTCTTGGAGGTTGTTGTTCAACTTGCTCAAAGCTTTGGAGGACTTGGGATCCCTGTACTCCGCGTTCTTCCTCAGCAGAATGACTCATAAGAAAAGGAGCTGCACGAGTGAGACCTCATGAAGTATTCAGTTCACTGCAGCCAGGAGTCTTTGTTATTTGCCGGTCAAATTTGATGAAAAAATACGGTTTCTCCTTGGAAGTCTGCAGGGCACTCTTTTGCATTCCAGTGACAGCCAGAGCAAAATTTGGGAAGGAAGAAGGAAGGAAGGAGGAGAGAGAGAGAGAGAGAGAGAGAGAAGTTGATGGAAGTTGAAAATGCCAAAAATCCCGTATCGTTCCCTTCTATTGGTTGCTTGAAAAGGAATCCGCATGCATGCATACATGCGTGGCCGGCATTGCCTGGCGTGGGATGGCATAGCACGGGATTATGTACATCGCATCGCACTGCAGAGAATTGCATCACATCGCGTCACATTATATACATTACATTCCATTCCATTCCATTCCATTACATTACATCACATCACATCACATCACATCACATTACATTACATGCCTTGAGACAGATCAACATACACCAACATACATCGGCATACATCTACATACATCGACATACATACATTGATCTACATTACAGTTGCATTGTATACCTCGCACTACATGACATTATATGACATTGCATTGTGATGCTTAAAGTTTGTACTGCATTCTTTATGCATTGCGCAGTATTCTAGAGCAATTACACTACATGACATTACTAGATAAGACTCCTGCACTACGCTACTACATTAAGTTACTACATTACAACATTACATCACATTACATCACATTACCTCACATTACATCACATTACATCGCATTACATCACATTACATCACATTGCATCACATTGCATTACATTAGATCACATTACATTACATCGCATTACAGTACATCACATTACATCACATTGCATGTCATTTTCATTTCATTACATTACATTACATTACATTGTAGTACTCATACTATATACACTACATTGCGTTGCCTCACATGACAAATACGTACAGATATGCATATATGCATACACCTTATAAAATCTCTGGGGTAAGGACTTAGGAAAGAACGCAAGAAACACGATAGCAAACAAACTGTAAAGCCATGGAAGCTACAGAATCCAGCACGATTCAAGAGAATCCACAGAAGCACTTTAAGTCAGAGCAAAGCAAAACCAAGAGAATCTACAAAAGCCAAGAAGCTACAGAAACCACAGAAGCAATAGAGATGACTTCAAAAACGAAAAACAAAACAAATCCCAAACAAGACTGTACCTTTGAAAATTTCAAAAAATACAGCCTCTAAATCTATCTTCACGTCCCATTGCAACCCACCAAATCAACAACACAGGCGACCATGGGTAGCACAGTACTAGTTCTGAAGCCAGGCGGCAATGGTCTCAATGTGAGACCTGTAGTCCACAGATCCTGTTGCATCAGCAGCTACCGTGAGCTTGGCTGGGGAACAAATCCTGCCCTGGGTTCTCTGTCAATGCCTTTGAAACATTGGCTTGAATCCCCGAGTCTGGTTTCAGCTTCTAAAAATGGCTTCTACACAGTTCAATTCTCCATGGTTTCCCAAGTCAGTTCAATCATTTCAACCATCTTCAAAAAACCTTTGCCGATGATACCAAGCCAGCCATACAAAAACGATTCAGTCCTAGCCTTCCAGCAGCAAACTGTGATACAAACTGCCAGACCTGTATCCCTTTCTCCATCGCAGCTCCTGTACCGAACTCCCGTTGCAGCTCTTGCTGAAAGAGCTGATGGATGTCCTCTCCATGCCAGCCGTTGGGCTGATGGATCAGTTGAAACCTAACCTTGCATGCATCTCCCAGCACATTCCGAACAGAAAATGAAGGCCCCAACAAAGAGAACATCTTTTGACACTAAAAAAAACCAACCCGCAAGTCTTCTGAGCAAAGCAGGTCTGCCACGTCGGCTCCTCAAGGAAGCAGAACGCGAGGTTTTTGGGGTAACCTAAGCAGCTCAGCAGCCATGCCCGCCAACGAGTGGCGCAACATACCGTGACCAACAAGAGGATCACATAGCGATCACAGCCAAACAAAAACCGTGGAATATGACAGGAAGTGGGCCAATTATGGGATACAGTGCAGCTCCCCCTACACTCAATCCTTGTGCCTTCATGTGCCTTCGGCTTTCATCATTACCGCGGTCAAATCCCAAAAGTCTTACAGAGCGACAAGCTCTCCTAAAAGGGTAGTCCTTGACATCAGCTGACTCCCATTCTGTTGTCATAGGGAAAATGTGAATAGTGAGCCAGCCCGAGATGAGCCATCCCAGGCTACGTACTCGGCGATGGGCATGCATAGTGACCTATAAACCATTCACGATTCCATTTTGTGACAAATATACCTTGTGCTGTGCGGAAAGTGACAACTCTTTAGCGATAAAGCAGGGGAGTCTGTCCCGAGCTGAACTTCGGGTTGCTGAAGCTGTTCCACCGATCCAAAGAGATCCTTCGCCAAGGATCTCTTGTCGAAAAGAGCCATGTAGCACACACCTCAGCGGTCGAATCCCTGCTTTCATCCTGGCAACTGGTCGATGGTCATTGAAGGCTTTTCATAGCTGGTTTGCCATCTGACGTTCACCAGAAATAGCCATCATGATTGTAGCACTGCAACTGCTGGGTGCTGGCGAATGATGCATTAGGGACCCATGAAATCCAACTATCACAGAACTGATAGATGGACATCCCCAAATAGAAAATTGAGCTTTTGTTTGAGATATTTGCAGGGGCACAGGCAGGGTTCTAAGCCGCTACCGTATTTTACACACTTACATCCCAAGCATCAAATTGGGTGTCTCTGCTCACTGGTGTACTCACTGGTGTACTACTCACCTGTGCTTTGCTGTCGAGAAAAGACTTTCAAGGCTAACAGATGGCCTGTCATTCTCCCCAGGGATGGTAGCTACCCAACACAACTATTCAATAATGTTTGCTACGTTGTCTGATACTCATAATGAATCATCATGATTTATTGAGATCAGAAGTTGCAGAGAGGATTGCTTGCAAGTGCTATGGCTATCGGACAATGGCCTTGACGCGGGTTGCGAAATGGATTCCAACTGGAAGGGGGCATCAACGGCATCAATTCAAAAATTAGAAGGGGGCATCAACTCAAAAATCCAATGGATGTCCCACGTAGGAAGTTTGCAGATCATTGGAGAAAGGTAATCTTGTCAGTCGCTCACCGAAAACCAAGCCTTGCCCAAGCCTCTACTAGCAGCAACTTCTCACTGCCTCAATCATTCCAGCTGAGTTTCCATTGTCCATGGTGTAGTGGAACACAAAGTCCCCAGCTCCTGCGCAGCACTGGAGCTTTCCGGGTCTCGAGTTCCTGTTGCAGCTCCCCATGGTTGACTTTTGGCTAACCTTTGATGCCGCTGGTCGGAAAATGATCCACATCACCACGTAGGCTCAGCAGATTCTTCCACTGCCTCGATTTTTCGTCATAAAAATCTGTCGTATTGCAGATCTCAACAGAATCTCAACTCCAGGGGTTCCCAGGTACCTGAGCCCAGCTCCTTCCACTGAGCATCTCGTTGGCATATTATGCAGTTTTCGAAGCAGAGCCTTCGCCTGGTCCTTCACCTGCTTGGAGACCTACAGACCAGAGCCAAAGCCAAGTGACTTACACATGACTGGTGAGACGCCTGGTGAGACGACTGCTTACCTCGGTTCATGAGGCGATGTTGAAAATGGAGAGACTTCTTGGATTACAAAATGGTCAATAGTTGATGATGGTTCAGATCATCGTGAATGAAATGTTGATGATTGATGATGATTGATGATGATTGATGATGGTGATGATGGTGATGATGGTGATGATGGTGATGAACGGCTTAGAATGAGCCATGGTTAATGCTGGAGAATGGCTAAGATTGGTGTGGTGACAGGTGGGGTCCCGTGTACACCTGGACTCACTACTAACAAGGCACCCTGCTCCTGGAAGTCATCCGAGAGGGGTAAAAAAACAAAAAACAACGAGGCGGGCGACATGATGACATCATACGTCTGAAACGACGTATTTGTTGCGCCAGCATGCGAAAAAAGACTGATGTCCGTAAACTATGCGTTTTGATGTGTGCAAATCTTCATGGAACTGCAGATAGCCGTGCAAAAGGAAGTTGCTGTCCCTCTTCCCACCCAAACCTGGCTCTAACCTGAATTGCTATGTCATATCTACGTGTAAGATTCATGGCTGATGCATGCCTGTTCCTTTGTCCATTCGCCAAGACGGGCCAGAACACCATACAATACAACACCGAATAATGCAATACTGCAAGACAGTGTAACATGATAGAGTGCAGTGTGGTACGGTCGACTATATCACGGTAAAGTATGATAAAGCATACCATAGTCTTGTCTAGTCTAGTCTAGACTAGTCTAGTCAGAGTCTATGGTACTTAGTACCAGTACAAATATATAGGTACTAATCTAAAAGTACAACTATAAGTACAACAATCAAGTATACGTACAAGCCTAGGATAGCATAGTATAGTATTGGAAATCATGCCCGAGTATACTAGAGCATGGTACTGTAAAGTACAGTGTAAATAGTACAGCTTCGCGTTGCAGTGAGCACAATTAGGACTAACGTCAGGATGAGTACTAGTACAGTATAGTCTAGTACAGTATAGCATCAGTGAAATTGTGTAGTACAGTCCAGCATAGTGTAGCATGAGATAAAAGTACAATTTATCATCAGAATAGTACAACATAGCATAGAAACATATTTTCTGTGCACCTATGTGTCTTTAGATATACATATATACGTATAGAGATAGATAGATAGATAGATAGATAGATAGATAGATAGATAGATAGATAGATGCACCTCTACATATGTATATATACATACATAAATATATGTATATATATATATACAGTATATATTATGTGATAATGGATGCCGGGTATAGCACCCTACGATGCCATACAAGTGCTATACCATATAGATCCATATTACATCAACAAAACATGACGAGGTCGGCGCCGCTCTGGCGCCTTATTTGAGTCATCCCAGGTCTCAACCAGGATCAGACCTGGAGCACCGGAGATCGAGCTGAAAAACAAGGCAATTCTGCACTGAAAAAAAGGGTCGAAACGATCCTATGTTCGTGGGAAACCCATGGAAATCCATGGAAATCCAGTGCTCCAACATACCGAAATCAAAGTCTAACTGTGGAGGACAAGTTCCCAAAGCCTTGATGTTCAGCTCCGAGAAATGAAGGGAATGAAGTCGATGGGATGTTCGCCTACCCTTTTT
The DNA here is from genome assembly GCA_009767595.1 of Symbiodinium kawagutii. Classification (NCBI taxonomy): domain Eukaryota; class Dinophyceae; order Suessiales; family Symbiodiniaceae; genus Symbiodinium; species Symbiodinium kawagutii. Next base: position 55,686 of record VSDK01017150.1, on the reverse strand, counting down.
GAGCCGGAAACACCCCTGAAACTTGCCTAGAAAACCTGAATTTTCCCCTAAACTCTCAACCTTGGTCATCAAATCATGGCTGTCACCACTGTCACCATGGCCATTGAACCGCCAGAATTTTTTCGACCAGCCCAAACCTCTCGCTGTCAGGGAACAAGGATAGCATGCCTTGTAGGAACACCCCGTCTTTGGTTGATCATTTCCACTACTTTTTGTTCACAAGCACTGAAAACCAGGTCATTAGACCATGCTGCCATTCTTCTCTGTTGGTCAGAATGAAGGGCAAAGATTGGCGTTGCAGCTCAGCTTGTGCCAAACCAAGCTGCCATCTACACTGCGAGCAATGAAGGTTACGTTCGCCATAACCCGCCTGTTGTCACCGGCAAGTGGGGTCAGAAAATTGGGGTGACTAAAGAAGCACAAGATGATCATGACTCAGGACCCAATTTGGAAAGAATCCCAACATGGCCATGTCGAAGAAAGCGAATGCTTCGAAGAAATGGGAAGCTTTCAGATTGGCACACCAACTGCCAGAGTTGCAATCTCTTTTGTTACAACTTTTCCAGGGCTTCTGCCCTCGAAGCAATGCAGGATAGGATGCGTACACGAAGCTAAGCATTCTTCATCAGCTACAATTGATTCTGATACTTGCACTGAGCAGCCACTTGATCTGTTCATTTTGGATGTGGGAAGCCCGGGCCATATCAAACGTGCCTGTTCTAAAGCTGCGATTGGACAGTCTTTAAGCCAAAAGGAAGCGAATATGCGGAGGTGCTTGCACAAATCCAAAGTAGTTGCTGCCAGACTCAGCAGTACCCGTCATGTCAAGTGCCATCAAGTAAATCTCCGATTGACAACCAATATTTGATCATCCAGGATTGCGTGCCTCCAAACCAATTCCAAAATTGATGATGTTCGCACCGTATGTGGCAAGTATCATCGCAAAAAGAAGTCCGCTGGAGCATCAGTCCTTACATAGTTCGATGTGCTCTTGCTGCCATGCGCGATCGTCACCTGGAAATCCTCCAAGTGGCAACTCCAAGAGCAAAATGCGTAGCAAATGCAAACAGAACATACTAAAGAGATCTAAAGAGCAAAGATCGAGCTGCAACTGGACAACTTCCATCAACTTCCACTCTTAATGTACCAAGCTTGAGGAGCTGGAGTTCGCATCCAAGACTCCATCTATACCAAATTTAAATACCCAGCGGATCGTTCTTGAGGTGAGTGATACCTGATTCATAAGCCCTATGGTTTCCAGAAGACTCTCACCTGCAACATGCGTGTGAGGCCCTACATTTCGTTCCCGATTGCGACTGGGAATAATATCACCGGATGCTGTCCTGTAGCGCGGGCCCACACAATCGACTCCTCACAATTTAGAAAGCCATTTCCGTCCTGCCAGCTGCAAAGGCATCAGTGCTTCATGTGCACTTAGCCATTGTAGAGTGGAGCGAAATGAGCGAAGATACCAAATCAGTTTCTTTCATCCTTCAAAGCGGCCCCCCAGCAATAGACTATGAATGGCCCGTATCTGTGAGAACTACACTTAATATGTTCCCAAAACTGATGCTTGTCCTTCCAAAGATCATAACTTTGGGCAGTGACTGACGTGCACCATTCGTGTTTACCCCGGGGGTAGTCACAATCATGATGATAATAATTGATTACTTTGGTTGATCTTAATCCGATGAAGCAGAATGAGCAATGGGCAATCACAATAACCAGCAATCATCACCAAGAATCATCAGAAATACCAGCAGTGGCAGTTGATAGTAACCAGCAATCAGAATGATGTTGGCTTGACTGATGTACTATCAACTGCCACTTCCCGACACCATTCAAACCCTCAGCTTCCCTTTGGGCTGACCTGGTCCAAGCAGTAGAACAGGTTGCGCTTCAGTTGCTCACCTAGAGATGACAAATTGACAAATAAATCTGCTGGCAAATTCAAAAATTCCATCTTGCACTTTGCAAATTTCGAAATTTGTTTTTGGACTAGCATCTTTCACTTTCACGGGCAATGCGAATGGCTCCCAGAAGAAATGTTGACAGAATTAACGGCCGAATGGCCCTAGTTTAGCTTCATAAGCAGCAGCCAGCAAGTAGGTGATCAACGAATGTTCCACTGCGTCCCTGGCGCTCCGTGTCTGCAACTCCAGTCGACAGTGGCAGAGGTTTTGCCTAGAGTGAATTGGCAAGAAATCAAACCTGCTATGACAAGACACCACCACCACCACCACTACTGGAAGAAGAAGAAGCAACAACAACAACAACAACAACAACAACAACAACAACAACAACAACAACAACAACAACAAGAAGAACAAGAACAAGAACAATGACAGCATCAGCAATTACAACAACCACCACCGCAACCACCACCACAACCACCAACCACTACCACAACCACAACACACAACACAAACACACCAACACAACCACCACAACCACCACAACCACCACAACACAACCATAGCAAAAGAAACAACCAACATCACCACAATACCAACAAGAACAAGACAAACTGCCAATGGAAGACAGCAACCCCCAAAAAGTATAAAAACTTAAGTTTTTCATCATTCAAATCGGTATTGACTATCGACCGGCACAGGGTGTTGCGTCTGAGAGTCCACCAGCCACCCAGAGCAGTTTCAACACAGCCACCCCATGACAATGGTTGGATAGGCCGTTCCCAGTTTCTCACAGTCCCTACAGCTACGAATGATACAAGTCGCTCACCCAAGGCCTGACTTGGATGGACGACTTAAGGCCTTTAAAAAGCAGAAATCTTTGAGCCATGCTGCAGCAGAAGAAAGCCTGCGAAAGATCGCGACCTCAGTGGCGGACCATCAACCGATCAAACTCTGAGGCCAGGTCTATCATATTTCCGGCATCGTAGGAGGACAACCAGCCATTAGTAGTCGCATGTTCTGAAACAGTTGAACACTGATCATGATCATGATCGTTGCTCCATACGCTCTTAGGTTCTGGCTGGATCATGTTTTCTGTTGTCTTTTCAGAGTTTGTGTTGCCTTTGTCTCGTGCGTTTGTACATGTTGTCAAGGTGAGACAGTTCCTCTGGTACGGCCAACTTTCTACTAGTGGTGCCACGCAAGTCAAATTCTGCCAATGTATGTGCATTGAATTCGTTTATGTTGCATTATCATTATATGATATGTTTTTGACGCACACTTCTAACCTCACTGGGATTTACTGTGTCTGCGGCCAACTCCTCGATTGTGCAAGGGCATCCTCCATTCTTGTCCTTACGTTGCAAAATGGCATCGAAAACACCATCCGAAACGAAAAACAGAGCAAGCAACGCAACGTGGCAACCCAAACGATGGGAAGCATGCAAACAACACCACAAGACTCAGCGGCCGCATAGCTCTGTCTTGCTTCAAGTCTCATCGTTTAGTTTGCTGTTTCAAAATGAATGGCAACTGCCCAGTTTCTTTGTGTTGAATGCGTTCGCCTCTGATCCAGCAACTTTTGCCAAAGAACTACCAGCAACTCAAAGTTGCTGCTGTCGAGGCCGAGCTTGTCGTCACAGTGTAGCTCCTCATAAGGATGCGGTGTCTCTATGACAGTTGAGAGAGAGAGAGAGAGCAGGATCAACTGATGGTTTGGAGATGTTTGGAGTCCAGAATTCCCAGATTTTCCAAAAGGCGCGGCAGCTTGTTTGAGAAAACAGTAGAGGGTGGATTCTGCATGCAAGCAGGACAATTGTGGTATGTGTTTGTCTTCACCATCAGCATAGTATTTCATCACGTTTCCTTCATCGTCATCATCGTTTTCATCAAGTTCTATATCAAGTCATTGGTGTGAGTTCTAGCAACGGCGGCTCCTCGCACATCAGCCTGTACTCTTCTGCCCAAGCCAAACTGTCGCCCTCAAATCCTGAAGCATCTTTGCGTGCGTGTCTGTGTGGAAGTGGGGCCGCGCATCAGTCAGGATGATTACTCCAGTTATGAGCCCAAAGTGACTACGGGTGCAGGCCAAAAGTTTTGGACAAACCCTGCACATGTGTTTGATTCAGATTTCGACGGGAGCTGGCTGAAGAATGAATTGTAACAAGCCTCACTGAATCAACTTGTTCAGGTCAACAAGAATTAATGCAGCTGTTAGAAAAAGCTTTGGAGAAGTCACAAGCAGCCTGAATTGCAGATCAAGCGAGTTTCCCTCCTGTAAACTCTGCAAAAGTTTGTAGTTTCGCCTTGTTGAGGTAACCCGCCTGCCACCGAGAGAGCAGTCTGAGGTGAACAAGGAATGTCCTCGTGACATGTTGGCGCTAGAAATCTTCTGTTATAACGGTCCAGCTGAACATTTGGAGACAACTGAAACCGAGACATCATAGTCACTTCATCATATTGGTGCTTCTCAAAATGGGGGGACCCCGAATCATCCCATATTAACCATTTATAGTAATAAACCATGCAGAGAAGAACGATGCCCCTGCCACATAGGTGCCAGCCTTGTCGACGTCCAGCGACTTGAAGATGGCTGCAGTCAGCGCTTCCCGGCTCATCTCCTGTCCATAGCCCAAAGCCATCATGCCATATTATATATGTTATACATATAAGTAAGTTGGTATTTTAACTTACAGCAACCTGCTCTTGTGACAATGATTTCATACATCCAGCATAGACTAAGAGACCATGGGAGACCATATTCATAATGTGATAATAGCTATCTGGAGGGTCAGCAGGGTCAAGCGATAAATGTGTTTGCCCGGAAACACGTGGCAGCAAGTGCAGAGTTCAGCCGAAAGACTTCCGAAGTTCCAATTTTGGCATCGTCTATCTTCCGACCTTCCAAGATGCTGATCTATTTCCTACCAAGAAACTGGTGCAGTAAATCTGTTTAGCAACAGTTCCAACTTGTTCCTTCTTGACAGACAAGAAATAGAACCCTCGCACTAGCAATCAACCAACCACAGCTTCCTTATCCTCCTTGATGCTTTATGCCAACGCGGAAACCCCAACCAGGCCCGAAGTAGCCCGCAGAGTAGGCCTCCACTGGGACTTCTGCTGTTGGCTGCCTGCAACTGGCTGTCATTCAGCGCATCATCTCACGGAGTTCACTGTCCAAGCTGAAACCATAGTGACCCATTGGTTGGGAGCTGTTCTTTTCATATGGGTCACTATTGGTTGGAGTATGTTGGGATCAAGAGAATATGCCTCCATTTCAACAAGATTGTCTTGACATGGCTAAGCACTATCAACAAATGACATGCTTTATAGACCTTTGAGATGATGAAATTCGTAAAGCATCCAAACACAGCAGTACAACACTCGCATTGTGCTTCACTTTGCCTGGAAGCGGAGGCTTCATGACTTGGATACCAATCCCAATTCTCCTGTGCAATTGGGAGGCCTGCCCCCCCGGGAGCTCCAAAAGAAGACCCTGAACCCAAAGACATTTGGACTTCCTGGAACCCAAATGAACCTAAAGCTGTGGAGACTGTTGGAAAGTCCAAGACCCATGAATGGTATGCGCACCTGAAATTTATCAATAATTACAGTAGGGACCATTAAAGTCAAGCAAACGCGGGTATACAATCATACCATACATTGATGGTATGGGAGAGGACTCAAGCAGATGTTCTCAAAGTTGCAGATGTCAGTGAGAAAATCATCACAGCTTTACTGGGTGTACCACATGGTGCCACATGGTAAGTCAATGGCCTATAAATAAGGAAATCAATGCAAACAGTCAAATCTGAGCATGACTGGGCATCCGATTATGCTCAAGTCTTCTACAGAGTGCCCATGAATCCCTTCTTTGTTCTTCAAATCAAAGACGTTTTTGGCGGTCCCTCTTTGTTTCAAATAGCATCCCTAATCTTAAAAGTGGCTTGAAACAACTATGCACAATGCTTCCGTTTGACAAGGCAGAGCTGCTGTCCTGGTATGGGCCTTCCAGGGAGAATCGCTGTCGCCTCAAAGAGGATCCCAAGCATTTCGTAGCCCCTTGTTGTGAGGCACATTTCGTATTGTGAATTGCCATGGGTCAAAACCGCTCAATTAGCCAACATGACTGGTTGTTCGGTGCCAAATCAGTTGTTGAGATTAGCACACTTCAATGTTGAAAATGTTGACATATATCCACACATGTTTTTTTTCCAAAGAACTCTACTAAAAATTTACCTAATTATTATGCTGACACATTTCCCGACAGAAGGCTGTGGTTGAACCCACTTCACGGCCGGCAGCAAGGGTTGTTGTGACGTGTGACGTGCCATGATCTGCCACATGAAATCTTCGCCAAGACGCGCAAGGTCAACTGCGTCAACGTAGAGGCTTTCCAGCACCTGGCCAGCTGTCTTTCAAGAGAACCAAATCTTTACAATTTAATCGTGTGTTCAGGAAGTGGATTCTGTCAGATGCATTAGAGATAAAAAACTTTTGAATTACATATACTACCCTTCCGTCCTACGTACCTAACTTTCAATAATCAAATCCTACATAACTCCCAAGTTAGGACAGTACCTTTGTAGAGGCTGTAAGTTGATGACCAATGCCTGTCCCACTTCTACATCTTCTGCACGAAGATTGCACCTCAGCAGTGGTTTATGCTTGGGACCAACCATCAGTGGCCACTCAGCAGTGAATTTCTGAGAGGGAAATCAACAAAGCTGGGTGACCGTTAGAACAGCATATGAATTGGTTAGCTGTATACAAATTGGTTAGCTTGGTGACCGTTTCTTTAAGAACAGTATGACAAAGCTGGGTTCCACATTGAGAACTGCTGTCAACAACTTCTGAAAGTATCGCGTGCTGTAGTTGGGGCTGTTTTTAGCACTACACAAAGGTTTGCGTCTTGCACGATGCAATTACACAAACAGTTTCGGAATGAATAGCATATCATGAGTCGGGTTTTAGATTGGAAATGCTTCACATGAGCTTCACATTGCCGGATGCAATTACTGTATGTACACCAACAGCTTCTGAAACGGTGGCGTGTCAGGCTTTGATTTCTTATGATTTCTTCATGGCTGGCACTCTCAAACAGGATCCCAGAGTTGGCACTCCTTTCAAGCACTCCGAAATTGGACATCGCACCGATGCCATCTGCCCAAGGGAAGAATTGATATGAGAGTAATCAAAGTATAATCAATACCCTACTGTGAGCAAAGTAGCGGTCAATGCCCCGGCGAACCGACCCGCTCGTTTGGCAGCGAAACACCACCCTGCGCTTCTTTTGGGAGGGTGGCCACCTCGACTCATACCCCCTCCTTCCTTTAGACAGCCTAAACCGCAGCGTTTTCGAACACTTGGACAACAGTCATCCTCGGGCTTCGACGTTAGCCCTTTCCCCCCATGAATTGCATATGAGGGAAGCAGGAGCTCATGGAACCATATTTACAGCTGGCTCACCTGGCTGAGTAGACCCAGGGCAACGAAGCACAATATCTTTTGACAGAATTATGAAACGTCTTGATTTCCAAAACGGCTAAAATTAGGTGAAGAATCAAACTTGACAAGAATACAGTAAGTATCAGTAAGCAATAAGGATCATGTCCATTCACCATAACACTTGAACGGGAAGCGCATTCCTTGAACATCCTTGAACCATTAAGTTTTTGCGTCGCTCAGAAAGCTTGGCTTGCTCAATTCAGGCACCACTGACCCAACATTGTGATTATCTTTCTTGAAGATTGGTTCACACAACACAAGCTGTGTATTTGTGCCAGACCTGCAAGAAAAATCCCAAGTATGGATACTGAACGGTTTCTACCCACTGTCTACTGAGGTCCCATTTCTGAGGGCTATATACCATCGAAGTCTGCGGGCCTTGCCATCCTGGTTCCAATACAACTGGGAGTCCCACTTCGACCATGGTATTAAGCCTCAGCAGTGACACCCCGCTCAACATGATGAAAAGTCAAAGTAGCATCCAGGAGTGAAAAGCAGACTCTACTGAAACAAAGAGGGAAAACAAAACAACAACCAATCACTGGTTCAGAAGGCAATTCTTTTTTCATCCCAATTGATCTTGGCCGTTCCTTCCGGCCGTTTGCGGCAAAACGTTGCTGCAAACATATATGGCACAAACTTTTCAGTAGCAGTGATGGCTCCTTGCACCTTGCACTGCCATCTTCCGAGTCAAGAAGCTACGTGAAACTACTACCCCGCTATGGAAGTGCAGAAATCAGGGCGAAATCGTTTACGGAAGGTGAGCAGCCCCAGGGAGCGAACAAAGCTGACGAATGCTGAGCTCAATGCCATCCTTTTCGGCGCCAATGTTTACGAAGACACCAAATTGAGCACAGGAAGTTACCACTCCTGTGACCTGGGAGATCAACTGCAAGTTGTGACAAGCGAGGAGAATTCACTGACCTACATGGAATGAGAAAAAAAATCATCCTCACCCATCAGGTGAGGCATGTCAAATAGAAATTTGCTACCGCAAATGCGCCGTAGGAAATAGACACCGTTGATTGAACTCCCTTGCAAATGTGCCCGCTATGAGCCAATGAGACATCAATGCATGGGGTCACAGCAAGCGAAGGCAATCTCTGGAAACATTACTATCCCCAGAATCCACCAGGGCTACAAGAAAAATAAGAATTGCCAGGCAGAACACAGTTTTCTCCAGCAATAGACAAGACACCAAGTAAACATCAGTAAACAAAGAAAGACCAAGTATACATAAGTAAAAGACAAATAATCAATTCAAATCAAGTAAACATAAGCAATACGTACATAACCAAGTAAACTTCAAAGTAAACATAAATAACAAACCGAATATCATTTTTTTGACCAAGCCTGAATCACAGCCCATGGCACCTCTGCTCCAGGTGTCAGATCATGCAGTGGGAAACCTGGGGATCGCCCGCAACCAACCGTTGCTCTGGTGTCTCAGCAGCATCCGGCGCCTCTGTTCCGACCCTTGGATCTAGGGCCTCAAGTGGGGCGAAGCATCTCTGCAAATGCTAAACCAAATTTCCAAACAGCCAAGCCATCCAGCAACCACTGTTCCAACCCATGCATTGTCACCAACTGTTCAAGCCTCTAAACTTCCACACTTCAAAGCATCCGAAAGCCGCAAGATCTCCAAACTTCAAAGCTCGACTTGTCTCTCCCTAAAACCCTCAGAGTTCTCCATGGCTCCCAAACCCTGGCGCTCAGCTTCCAACCTTTGCTCAGACCCTTCCCAGCTCTGGACGCCGGCTCCTCTTCAGAAATCGATCATGTCAGTCATGTCAGTGTCCAACCGGTCCAACCGGAGTCCAACCGGAGTCCAACCGGAGTCCAACCTTACCCAAGTGATCCAAGTGTTCGAGTCCTCGCTTTTTCAAGGTTCTGCATGGTTCTGCCTTCCTGTTCGAAGATTCCTCACTTTTGGTGGTAACATGTTGTAAGCGCTTTGTCGTCGAGCTGGCATCATCAGGGCAGCACACTAAATCGTGAGCCCTTCCTTCACAAAGATTGTGTCAACGATGGAAGAAATCTGCGGCAGTTGGTTGGTGTTTTGCGGTTTATCCCACTTAAGTGTTGTGTGTTCACAGTCTCAGGTGGTGTCACTTGAATTCTTTCATCCCCCGAAGTACTTGGCTTTTGTTTCCAGTCCTCCTGAACATTGGCGGCCGAATTGGTCCTAAGTCTGCGATAACTAGCACCTTTACCACTTGGGTTTTGCCACAACGACAGCTATGACTTTTACAGTGCACTTTTGAAAACCCATCCATGCAACATAGTGGTTTGTTCATACTGGAAACAGGGAACTTGTCAAAGTCGTAGTTCCGTAGAAGCACCAGCTTGTGACTGGTGACACCAGGTATGTTCAGTTGACATCTATATCCCCATCAGAAACAGCACACTCAAAGCACACTCAAAGCTCCACTGAGCGTTCACCGAGGGCTGGGCCAAACGCGTCTGCCAGCCTGACACTGTGAATGTGACCTCCAGTGATGTGATTTTGCTCCTGGTGTCCTGTGCCGAGGCCTCCCAAGGATCTGCTTCCATGTTTGGAAGTGATGTGGCAGTGCTTGTGATCTGTCAATCTTGCAATCTAAGAAGTACCATTTAGCTTTCCAAAGCCATGGGAAGTGTAATTTTCAATGAGCACACCTTGTCTGTGCAGTTCCTAAGACTTCGAAACACATAAAAACACATGTCTTTCTGCGAATGGTTTTGCTCTCCATTTACAGCTACCAGCTGTTGTCAATTCACTGCAGATTATTTTTCTGCTCTGAAGCCTTGTTCAGTTGGTGTCGCCCTGCCACTCATATTCACCGGACTCCTTGAATGAATTACAGCTTGCACGTCAAACAGGTCAACCGGATAGATTTGCACACATTGCAGACACAGACCCTGTGCAGAAAGATGCGGTTGTGATGATGAATTCTCACTGCTTCAACGATAGTAAGCCTCATTCTAGGTTACAAGCCCAAAGTGCCTTTGCCAAAAGAAAACTGCGTGTCATATCCAGGCTGCAAACTGCATAGACATAATCGATGCTCTGATTTCAACGTCCCTTTTTGACAAAAGCCCCCTTTGTCTCAGGGATGTTGCCTCTGCGTCAGCCGCCCGCATTGCATCTCTGGCAACAATCACGAGGCGACTTTGAGGGCAAAGCTATGTGGGAGTGAGCCTTTTCACTTGCGCATTGGTTTCAGTCCCGAAACTAAGATTTACGGGCTTTTGGGCATCCGACAAAGGTCGAGAATGGGGTATCGGATAGTGACTACATTTTTTCATGCAAACTGAATAGCAAAAGGAAACCAAATATTTTTCGGTTCCAGTTGATCACTTTTGTGAGGATGCAGTGTTTTGACTCACGCCCACCCACGAGCCACATGTGCTTTGGGTCTCAGGAAGACCAACTGGGCCGCCTTGTGCAGGCCAGTACAGGCGAGCTGCCTCTTCTCGGTGGGTAGTCTGGCGTAGCCCACATCATAATGGGGCCCACAAATGCACAAGGTAGAACATGGTGACCGTGGGCAATCCTGAGAACACCGCCCCAATCATGGTCCCTACCAAAAGCGGCAAACTCATCAATGCGTCTTTGACGCAGACTGAGAACTGAGCTCTGTCAGACCAAAGATTCCAACAAAAAGAGACCGAGTGACTAGTGACTAGACTATGCTGAAACCTGTTTTGGCTTCAGCCAGGAACTTTGCTTTGCAAAGGACCATCGCTTTTTTTCGGTGCATGGATGAAGTAGAATCCATAAGTGCATTTCGGCTAATACAGTGGTTGAATGCTGTCAGTCATGCAATTGCGATTCTTAGGCTGAGATTGTGCATTGTGGATGGCGCGCCTATTTGCGCATCACTCAAACCACACTTTGCCATATCTGAGGCTTGTTCAGGAGCCATATCTCTATTTCTACATCTATGACTAAATCCCATCTGTACAGACAAGGTTTACAAGTGGTTTCCAGCCGGTTTCAGCACAAGTTCAGTTTGAGCGTCCTGAAGTCAAGCAGAGAAGGCAGGCTTGCCAGCAGGGCATGTTTCATAGATACTGATCATATACAACTTTAGCCAAAAAACACAGCTTGATGCTTGGCGTATTCAACTGACGAGTAATAGGGTCACACCTTTGTCAGAGCAGTTGTCGCTGCAAAAGATGGCAGGGGCTCAGGTGTCTACGGCAGATCCCTTGTTGCGGTCCTGACCACAGCAGCTACCTGTTCCACATGCTTCGAAAAGACAGAAGTTGCCGTTGCCACTAGGCAAAGTCTTCACCTCAGAGCCGAAAATGGAAGCCTTCACCGTGGAACGCTGAGAAGTTCGTTGCTTCAATCTTTTGGAAACATCGGTTGGAGAGTCCCTTAGGGAGTCCCTTGGGGAGTCCCACAAGATTTTGATGCGGCTTTAAACTTCCCGGCCCAGTCATCACACTGCCGGGCCCCCCAGCCACAGAAAGCTCCATCAAAGCATCAGAGGCTTTCTTTATGTCCTTGCAAGGGAAACCATCCGTGACATTGAACTGTGCGGCTGATTTGGGCTGTCCATACTTGGCTACCTTGAAGCACTCAAAAGCCGTCATTTTGAGTTGGGGCACACCATGGACAACTATGCGAGGAGATAGGTCAAACATGAAGTACACCACAAGATAAAGCAATTTTTGAGGGTAATCATTTCAATAAGTGAAAGAGTGACAATGTTCCGCACCGCCACAACAAAATCCCAGCCGACCTCGACTGGTGATGGTATCGGTTCTACCTGACCAGAGGAGAATCAGCGATCTAATGGATTCCACCGTTCTGACCACCTCATTGCCCATCCTGGCCCTGTGTGGGCCACGTGTCCACGGTCCTGGCCTTGTCATCGTCATCATCATCCTCATCTTCATCATCAGCAACCGGGACCTTTGTCCACGGTGTGGCCTGCATGTCTGAGTCACAAGAAGTCTGGCGGTGTCTATGTACTGGTAGAAATCCATGATACCTGTGCCTTTGGGATGGCAGTGTCTGCGCTTCAATAGATGTGTATATGTACATGTGTGGTAGACACGTACATTGCTCATACGTCTGTGCACACATACGTTGAGTGAAATATCCGCGTCTATTTCAATATACACATACATGTGTGCATTTTTACATACATATGTACATATATATATATATAGAGAGAGAGAGAGATTTCATGTGTGTGTGGGCATCGTTAAACCGCAATTCACTGCAAATAAGAGGTTCCGGCCTTTGAATGTAAAGGCGAAGATCAGGTTGCTCAAATGTTGCAAAGTAAGTGTTTTTATCTTCTGTGTGCTCAAAGCATGACAGGGTCACTACCGCGAAGGTTTTTTAGCTGCTGAAACACCATATCCAAATGGGTCATGCCCTTGCCTCTGCGCATTTATCTACAAGTAGCAAAGAACTAGCGTGGATCTACCGCCAGAGCCTCAAAAACATTCGGGACAAAAACTGTTTTTTTTAGGACTACATGGTCCTCGCCTTGAAACGAGAAGTACAAGGTATCAAATTCAGATCCATAATGAACACTGTGGATAAAATTGCTTACAAAAAGAAGATGCGATGTGCGAAAATGTACACTTGCAATAGCCACTTGCACGGTCTCGTAGGTGTCTTCAGCCATCGCAAAGTCAACCAGCAACGAAAACAAGCCCTTGTCCCCGCCTTGCGCTTCACTTTTCGCCTCGTCTTCCAATGCTTGGGACATGTCCAGTTTCAAGATAAGATGTCCCTGCATGTACATATCTGAATATACAACATACATACATAAGTATATACTGTGCATGTATGTATGTATATACATATATATATATATGTTGTGTATATATATATATGTTGTGCATATATATATATATATGTTGTGTATATATATATATGTTGTGCATATATATATATATATGTTGTGTATATATATATATATATATATGTTGTGTAAATATATATATATATGTATGTGCGTATGTGCCCCCATATCTGTTTATTTGTCCTAGTCCCCACGATTTGCTGCATGGCCTAAACGTCAATTCCTAGCTGAACCCTCCGAGCTCTGTACTGCAATGGCTCTGAGCCAGTTTCTGGCTCTGCTTTTGTCTCACCAGCCGAAACTTCTTCATCGTCATCATCATCCTCGATGTTTACAGCCTTCAAACGACAGGTGGGCATCGCAACGGACATCGCACGTGTTTTCTCACAAATGGCATGGATCATGATTGCATAAGATCATTCCCTTTGGTGAGAGCAGTGAGCAGGTCTACAATTTCTTCCCTTCAAAAAGTCACATGGTCCCTCAATCTTGCCACTCACTCGCAAATCGACCAGTTCTTTTCTCATGCAATCTGTTGGCTTTGCAATACGCGAGGTTGTCTGATGTCACTAAATTCAGCATAAACCAATCATTGCTTGTCCTTTAGCATCATGTCTTGGTCCTCGAATGTCCTTGATGACAGCAGATTCGGTTCGGCCCCATTGGATTCCTCCCCTGCGTGCCTGAGCAGGAAGCCAAGGAGTGGCCTGTGCCGAGTCTGCGGTGCACGGCAAGCATTGAGATCAAATTGAGATCAGCAGTAGCTTCCTGAGTAACAAAGCAGTAGCTTCTCATGGTCCGATTTTCAAGCGCAACCTTGGACTTTGAGACTGGCGGGATGCTAATCTTTCGTTGGTTCTCGGTCGAAATATCTGGGTTTGCTGGATGAACATGGATGAAAAAATGATGAGAACCCACTTATCGTCACTTACCCAAGAAATGGTATGCATGTGTATATATGGTCCAGTGTTGCCACCCCCCCTCCCCCCCGGTCATGGTTACGATTGCATATCTATACTATTGATTTTCTTATTATAG
>VSDK01017150.1:29341-41028 GCA_009767595.1 Symbiodinium kawagutii | reverse complement strand
TATATGTAGTATGTAAGTAATATATGGCAGTAAATAGGTACTAAATGGGGGTGTGCACATAGGACGTAAAGGTCCGAAATGATGCAAATAGCGTACGAATGCGAGAGGAAGGCTCCAAAATGCTGCAAATAGCGTACGAAAGCGACGGTGAGGCTCCAAAATGCTGTAAATAGCGTACGAATGCGAGAGGAAGGCTCCAAAATGCTGTAAATAGCATGGAATTGGGGTGCCGGGGGGGGAGGGTGGGGGGACCATACCATAGGGGGGGGTGGGAACACGGAACACGGTACCATATATATATATATATATATACAAAAAAAAAAAGAATGTGCACTTTTATAGAGTTGTCCCTATCAGCATCCGGCGCCTTCCGCTGTGTCCTTCTTGAAGCTGTTGGCCTCAGGAGCTGCAGCAGTTCCAAATGGGGGGTCCCCTGGAGAGGAGAATTCCTTCGTGAAAGGCAACGCCAAGATATGTCAAGACATGTGGAGATATGTCGAGATCTCTGAAACGCAGACTGTTCTTCCTCCTCTTCCTCTTCCTAGCGCAGACAGAAGACGAAAGAGAATCACAAGATGTCAGCATCAGGATAATCAGGCTTAAGATAATCCCTTGTACTTAAGATTGTTACAGGCAGACAAAGACAAGCTCGCCTGGATGGTAAATCGCAAACAGATGCATGAGTGCTGCTCATTTGATGAGGAAGGAATTAAATCAGCCTCAAAGTGGTTGTTGTTATCGTGACAACTACTACCTCGTGATTCCTTGCCAATCTTGCAAATTTCGACCAGCAAATAGGCGCAAAGCTCAACTTGTTTCAAGTCTGATCCAATTGACAGGGTCCTCCGTGGGTGTATACTGCATCACCTGCGCTTCAGAAACGACCTTTGCTACCGGCTTTTTCTGCCAATACAGTGGAGGCCACAAGAAGTCAAACAGGGATGGGACAAGAAGCTTGTGATTGGAACTCACAATCTGCAAACTCAAATGCTCAGTCAGCTGTTCTGGCACTCCTCATGCCGCGACCTACATCCCCAAATTTGTTGCGAACACCAGTGACGTAAGCAGTGAGAAACCGGCTTGTCGTCATCCCTTCATAAAACAGGTAGGGGAAAAACCTGTCTAATAGTGCTACCAATCATCGACCGCCGTCTGGAGCTTTTATGAGTGCTGCGAAGCAAGGCTCGCAAGGTCCAAATGGTCGTTCATCGGAGCCAATCTGAGCTCAGCACGCGTCATGTCTCCCCTGGCAATTCAAGTTCGCACAAATAGATGTCTCTTTGCGAATTGTTTTTAGACAACTATCCATGATACAGAGAATAGATAGGAACTCCAGCTTTGAATAAACAGGTGGCAAAAGTCAAAGATAGTCTAGCTTTGCCCTCGAATTGTGTCTGTGTGCGTGTGCGAGTTATGTAGACAATGGAGGTTGCAAAATCCCTCATGAAACCATTGAGTCCTCGTCAAAGTTGAAACAGCGCTTTTAAGCGCAGGGTTCCCTGCCAACCCACAAGCTGCCATCTTGAGAGCCTAAAGACACTTAACCAAGAACCCTGATTGTTGTCTCAGGGCCGAACCCACAAGGAAGTGTTGCGCTGCGTACGGTGTATATATGTATATACATAAATATATATATATATATATATGTATGTATATGTTTTTTCAGAGCCGTGAGATTTGTAGAGCTTGGCCGATACTCTTACCAGAAGACAACACACGGCCTGATGGATCACAATGGCCTCATTTCATCCTGAAAACTCCAAGCCCGAGCCTTGGTTGGGTTCGTGCTGTTCAGCAAGGTTCTGCCACCCTGGAGAAAGCACGTGTCAGGGCGGCAGGATGACAGGTCAAGTGGGTCACAGCTGAGGAAGGCACATGGCCCTTGGTTGTGCTGGAATTGCAACCCATTATTCGCAACAAAAGTGTTCTCAGGGCTCCTTTCAAAACCAAGAATCTTGAGCCAAACAACGCGAAGAACCTCCAACTCACTGCATCTGCACACCCAAATGCATCATCCGTCAAATTGGTGCATGAATTGATGCAGCAAGATCCAGCACTGACGTCACATGTTTTCTGCTGCAAAATGTGAGGAGCAGCCAGCTGGCGAAGGTACACCCTGATCATTGCAGCGGGCAACTGGAACCACAACTGCCACGCTGGCGGTGATCCAGCCATCTGTCTACTCCTGCACGGGGGTGAAACTACACGTGGTTCCAAACATCTGAAAACCTGACTGACAGGCCATCAACGGAAGAGGCTTTCAAGGATTGCACTGTGGTTTTTCAGCTTGGATTGTAGCACTGTGGTAGTTCATATTTCGGAGACACCTCTTGACTACCTAGGATTCTGATCTGAAGATATACTTGAGAGCAAGCGGAAGAGAACAAAGAGTAGATAGGGTAAGGCAACAGGGGAAATGCAAAATGGAAAAAAGTAAGTGGGTGATCAATGTAGGATGGATAGACATCATTTTTTGGATGATGGATGATCCATGGATAGTCTATGAATGACTTCTGCAGGATCAACGAATGCATTATTAAGGGCTCATGGATGAAGCACGGAAAAAATGCAGCATTTCTGGATCATTCATTCAGACTTGCATTGCGAATGGTTTCTGAGGGTTCCTTCATGACCTATGCAAATGTATCATGTCAGGTTTACGCATAGTTTCAAAGGGGGTTGTGGATGATTCCCGGGATTTGTTTCACAGGATCTATGAGAGACATGTACAGGAAATATTGAGGATCCTTATGTAAAGTTGTGAAGGGTTCATGGATAAATGTGCCAGAATGCATTTCTGGGTGACCTCTTCGAGATTTATGTTTTGATACAGGCAGGCTTTTTGGGTGATGTGTGCCTGATCTACGGATTATTTCTGAAGGGTTTATACATGACTTCATGGACTGTGCGGACGACTTGTGCAAACAGGTGTTCTATTCATGTGTGCTATTCATGACTTACAGGTACCATAAGCAAGAGTTATGACTGACTTCAGGATGGACAATCTATGGCTACAACCGACAGCCTGGGATGTTCCAAGCTGTTTGAAGGGCCTGTCAAGAAGGCAACCAGCAGAAGTCCCGAAGTCGAAGGAAAAGTCACGATTGCCCTCGTTAGAAATGAGAGAAAATGCTACAAGTCTCAAGTAGCTGATGCGACCTTTCCTGAGAGTACAAGTCTTTTGTTTTGTTCTCCATTGAACTTCCAGTCTGTTCATACATTTGTTTGCGCTTTGCTGCGCATCTTCTCTTCCAATTCTTGAACCTCCTTCTGAACAACCCCTGGCTCCGTCACATCCCTGCTCACTCTCGATCAAGGGCACAGTCATGTCTGCATCAAGACACGCCGCTTGAACTGCCAAAAAGAAAAAGAAGCCCCGGAGAGACCACATGGGCCAGCGAGCACTAATGAAGAAGCAGAACCAACAAGCAGCAAAAAAGCAAATAGTAAGTGACCAGCTAGAATAGCAAAATATTCGCTGACCTAAAAAGGAATATTTGTGTTGTTTGTCATCTTCAAGGCATGACAATAGTCATTTTGTTCAGACTCCGAAGCACTTCTCTAGCCCAAGAACTTTCCTGGTTTCTTTCGAGCAGGATTTCAACGCCTCTACTACCTTTCCTGGCTGACTGCCTGTTCAGGGTCAATTCGCGCAGGAATCTGGCTATGGCGACTTTGTTCAGCAGTTTCATCTCACCGCCAATTCAATTGTGAGCAACTTTTTCCCACAGGTTGACTGATACCAAGAATGTCCAGAAGCCAAGGCCAGCATTTAAGCTGGAGTTTCTCAAAATCCAAGATCCAAATTCTTTGTTTTTAGAGTACGGTACCTGCATTTTGAGAAATTCCAAATTTTGAGCATTGTGGAGCTTTGAGCTCGTGCTACCTGCGAGGCTGTGCTCAGCTTTGGGTCAGATGCTGAAAATGATGGAAAACAAAAATATTCTTCCACAACCACCACTCCTGGGACAGTGATCATTGCATGTCTGATGGATCCCCAATCAGGTTCCAAGGATTGGTCTAGTTCAAGGATGGTTTTCAAGTACAATGGTACCTGTGGAGTGGATGATGTGTTGGTGCCGAGCCAGGGCCGCTGTTGAGGACGACAATCCCCGTGACTTGTGGAATGGGAGACCTTCGGGTCGTCGTCAGATCTGGGCCCATGTCTTTCCAGCATCTTGCCCCTCGAAGCGCCAAACTTCGCGAAGCTCAGCAGGCACAATCTGGCCTTGGCAGTTCGCTCGGAAAGCAGGGAGCCATGGCAATTTCACCCTTTTGGATTCGCTTGATAAGAAGGGAAGCCGGCAATTTTCATGTGCATGATGATAATCCCTTGTTAATATGAAGATTTCTTAGAAGAAGGAACCCAAAAAAAATGGTTGGTTTGTTAAAATTACTATTGTTATTACAGTATCATTTTTATTCATGGTGACTATTAGACGATTTGGGGATACGCCCATTGAGAAATCAGCATATGAACAGCTAGAGCAGTAACTATGACTAACAATCAAACAACTCAGGGGAGCAACAACTGCTCAGCTGGTCACATCCCTTACAGCAGTGTCATGATAGCTCCATGCAAAGCCTATGGCAATAGAATTTCCAAAACACATTGTCTCATCTTACAGAGTCAACTGGGTCAACATACAAACACTTCCTAACTATATGGCCAATTCTGCAGAAAATGTCACACTGTTGTTGAACCTCAGGAATCACTTTGTGTCCTACCGGCCAGATTTTGACTCACACTGTACTCCTGTAAATAGATGTGTTCAAATGACTTTGTGTTGGGAAAAAAAGATGTGTGAAAGGCACAACTGGTGACATGCTGACAGCACTTTCGCAGGGGCACCCCATCGGTCGGTTGTTGGAGAAGTTCTGCTGGTTCGAGTTCAAGGTCAGCGTCTCTGGAAGGTATCTGGCCGCTTTGTCGACAGCAAGTGAGCCAGTTGATTCAAGGGAATTGGATTCAATGATAATTCAATGGTGGGAAGAATCATGTACTCAATGGTGGGAAGAACCCTGTAGTGACTGATAGCACTCAATCGTGCGGAAAAACAAAAAAAACATGCAATGTCCGCTAGCTTAGTTCCTTCATATCACCAAGAATTTCCAAGTCCTCTCAAGGCAATCATGCTTCTTTCTGCTCTTTGGGAGAGACCACAAGAATTTGAAAAACACCAACGTTGCAGTCCTTTGCACCCTGTGAAGCAGCATTTCTTGCACTAACCCCTGTGCTCTGCAAAGTGCTGCAAACCCCTTGCCAAAACACAAGCAGCGGCGATTTTGATGCGAGGTGAAGTCAAACGACCAAAAGGGAAAAGACAAATGCGACAGGAACATCAATTCCAACACTGAAAAACAATTCAGCACAGTAGAAATCAAAATCAATTCTACAGCTGCGACCGGCATTGCTACAATATCGACAACAACAGCAACAGCAACAACAACAACAACCACCACAACCACCACAACCAACAGGGCAAACACACAACAGCTGCAGTAGCTTATGTCCAATTCGCCAGTGGTACATGGGCTCCTCAGTATGCTCTTGTTTCAACGCTCGACGAGCGATCTCCTGAAAGGCGGCCTGCGCTTTGGCGCTTCAACGGAAGGTGAGGCAGTCGTTACATCCATCCGTTTTTGCTAATTCTGATTGGTGGCTGATTCCAAATTTACAGGTCGCTACAGGTCACATTTTCGCTATATATAGGCAAGGATTATCCACATGGTCACATGATTGCCAACTTTGGATAGCCCCTAGACCAGGATGTGGGTATGGACTTAGCATTGTTTGCTTGAAATCTGTGATGTTGGGAGTCCCAATTGAAATTCAGAGTGGTGCGATCGGTGCGATTCAGTTGTGCAGACCATGAGATCTTATCAGATCTTATCACTTGTCATCTCCACAGCTAGACTTTGGGTATCCCAAAGGAAGTACAGGAAACCTTCTGAAGACATCCCTGTCTTGGGGGTTCCAGCCATTGACAGTTGCCAAGTACACAGCGTCAGACTTCTCCGCCTCTACATTGTGTGCAGTAGCAGCACTGGTCTCCTTGTACCTTCCCATGGAGCTGGGTGCTGCAAGGCTTGTCATCCGCAAATTTGCTATCGATCAAGTTTAGGGTTGAATTCGGTTGAATTGGTTGAATCAACAAATTTGCATATCACTTGGGGTTGAATCACTAAATCGGCTGCGCACGGTATGCTGTTCTTGGACTTGCACCACTGCTCAGCTTTCGCCTGGGTAACCTTGGGAGCCAAAGTCGCTGTGTGAGTCTGAGAACACGGCAGCACCGCGGCAAAACGTTGGATGGAGGTGGTACATACGATGATGTGCTGGGCGGGGTTTTTGGGAGAACAGCGGAAAGTCACCAGTGTAGCAATGTGTCTGTGACTTGGAGTATCGCAAAACCAATCACTTCGCTGTAACTTGAAATCACCACAACTTTGCCAATGGGTAAGCCCAATCTCCAGTCAACAAGCGCCGGCCTTGCGCTTGCTCTCGAGATCAGCCTGGCATCGAGCTGAACAGCGAGCATAGCCATCTGCCATTGGGATCTCCAGAGGTATCAGGTCATGCTTTAGATCAGTGGAAAGTCGGCCCCGACAAAGAAAGACCACAGGCACGAGCTCGAAGAGCAATCAGAAATACTCCGCGAGAAAAGAAAAGAAGAAAGGGAAAGAAAGAGAAAGAAAAGGAAAGAGAAATCCTCTTTGGAGAAAATTGCACAGTTTGCAGCACACCCGCAACTAACGCTCCACAACTGGGAAGGGCAAACGTAAATGTCAACCTTTCCGTACGAAGGGGCCTTCTCCATCTCTCAAGAATTTAAAAAAGGGGAAATTTCCGCCACGCGCCTTACGTGTGGCCACTGGTAGGATCTCATGAACTGCTCTTTGGCAGACAAGTTCTTTTGGAACCAGCTAAACCAGAAAAACTATATGATCCCCATGCAGCTTTAAGCTTGACCATTATCAAGAAAGCTACAAGGGAGCGATGACTTGAAGGCTCAAAGGATTGCACTGTCAGTAAATCTGAAGGTATCTATATATATATATTTATACATATGTATAAAAGTGCATGCCACAAATCCGAAGTTTGTCTCGCTTAAAGAGTGTTTTCCTTCTTGTGGATGTGGCCACTCTTCTTATCGTTGTAAGTGGGGGACTTGTCATACTGGGTGCCCACCACCCGCGTCCTGCCTTGTTGCCAAGCACAACAAAGGGAAAATTGTCAGGATCACCTCAGTCGTGAGGAGTTGGACGAGCACAAAGGCCACCCTGTTGCAGTCAAGTGACGAGGGCTTGCCTGGCAGGACAGTGAGCCAACAGGGTAGCTAAACGACCTGTCGAACCACTACACAAACAGCCAAAAAATGTTGTGGTTTTCAAGCTTTTTACGTGGAAGATTGACCTTCACATCTGACAAAGCATGTAGCACCACGGTGCCCTCAAACAGCTGGGTTCCCTGGTAGACTTCCCGGGTAGACTTCCCGGGTCCTGTTGTGCTTGGCCAAAACAGGACCCGCAGCAACGAAGCCACCTGGATCAGGAATTCGTCGCGCCAAACATCCAAAGATTCGAAGGTCTTTGGCGCCTGGCGCCCCATGAAGTTCTCGGTCAAGGGGATCTTTTTTACAAACCAAACATTGAAGAGAAGCTACGAAACAGTTGAAACAGTTGAAGCATTTGCTAAGCATTTGAAGTTTAAAAGTTTGAAGAGAAGCTATTCAGTTCTTCAAGAGATTTCGGAAGAGAAGTTCTTCATGGTTCTTTCCAAATCAAAATTCTGCGTCATTTTCAAGCCATTTTCTTCTCAACGAGCTTGGCAAGTTTAAGAAATGGCATGCTCTGAAAGTTTAAGAGCAGTTCGCCCAGTCTGCTAGAGTGGACTGATTCTGCTAGTTTGGCTAGGTATTCACACTTGGTTCTACTCAGCCTCAATACACCGGCCACTGTCGAACAACTATTGACACTGATACCATCTGATACCCCAAGCTTCCCGGGCTCGGTATTCGCCCAGATTTGCTGATAATTGGTATTTCCCCTACGTTTCTTCTTGGTTACGATCCCCTAGTATCAACCATGAACCAGCTAGCTAACCAGCTAGCTAACCAGCTAGCTAGCTAGCTAACCAGCTACCCATTGGTTGGTTGCTTCAAATACCAACTGGCTCCCAATGGAGCACCAGAAATCTGAGGCCCGCACAGTCAGATCGTGCACCAGGACACAGCAATCAGCACCGCGATAGAAAGCAACGCCTCGGCACGCTCCAGTTGACGATGATTGATCTACGTGGGTGTTTCTCAAAATAGGGGTACCCCTAAATCATCCTTTATTAACCATCTATATTGATAAACCACCCATTTTTAGGGTTCTCTATTTTAAGAAACCGCCACGTAAATGTTATATATTCTAATCTATATATATATATATTCTAATGCATATGTTTACATAGATTTTTGAAATGTGTGTCAATCTATTCTAAATGTTATTCAATTTCTAGTATCTATCTTTTGAGTTTATGGATTGTTGATTGCAGGTCAACTTATTCTAAGTTGTTCTAATGAATTCTAGTCTATTTATAGTGATACTGGTTGATATAGAGCATTTATCTATCTGAATTCTAATACACTTATATGTGGATATGTGTGTATAAATATGTATATATATATATTTAAAAATATAAATATACACATTATTGTATTTATTCATTTTTAGCTATTTATAGTGATGACGGTTGATGTTTATTTATCAATCTTAACCTATTCTAATGTATTTATAGTGATAGTGGTTGATATTTGTTTGTTTAGTTTGATCTATTCATGAATCTACTTGGAGGTTGATAATGATTAGTAATGGCTAATAGTGGTCAACAATGATAATCAGTAGTGGTTCCCCATCATGAAGGATGCTTACTGACCAACTAACAATGGTGAATAATGCTTGCCAATGACAGGCTACAGTGGTCGGTAAGGGCTAGTGATGGTTGCTTGAAACCATGGCCAAGTCACAGTCGTGTCATCCAATTCTATAGATGCATGGGGATACAGACACACAGAGATATCCGAGATATCTAACCAAAACAAGTAACTACTGTATCAAAGTGACCAAACCAACAACTATGGGGAAAGAAATACAGCTTGTGATCCAACCCCAAAATTGAGTGAGTGGTCTACTGAGTCCACTGCGCACCGAATCAATGCAAATTGTTCAGTCTGAACTCAAATCCAAGTTCTAACAACGAAGCAACAGCTGGATCTCCACCATTTCACTACTTCTGTGCACTTCTCCATGAAAGTTCCTAGAGGTACCCGATCGCAGCACAGGGCCCACACCCAGAGACTGGAATCGCTCTTGTCCAGCAGTATCCCAAATCTGAGCTTGCCAAAGAAAGCGAAGAATTCGTGACAGCACTTCCATTTCAGAGTTGTGCTCATGTTTGCACAGGTTTGCCCGGTTGCCTGATGGATCTTTCGAGCAGTAAGAAGCATTGTGTTGTGGTTCTTTCACACTTGAAGTGACTTGATCTATTAAGAAGTCCTGAAGCCCTTCACTGCATGAAAGAGGATAAACAGATTTGTCCAAAAGAGCGAGCTCCAAAAAGCAGTGGGCTTGGTTTTGATGCTAAAGCTGAGCATGACTATCAGCACCCCTGTCCCAACTTTCCTAGACGTGAAATCTGCCAGTGACTGAATATCCTTAGCAATCTTCGAGTGCAGCCAGCACCTGCATCGTCACGAGCTTATCATCAATCATGACCTCTTTTGTCAAGAAGTCGGCGCCAATGGTGGCCTTGCTTCGAGCTTCTGTGGAAAAGCTGAGAATTGATGGGATAGCTGTTGCGGCTGTTGCCATCATATGTCCTTCTGTCGATTGTCATTGATGGGATTGTTGTTGCTTAATTACTACGTATTGATAAAATGCTCGTTTACTCTTGCCAAACGGTTGTGCGATTTGCTGTGCCATCTCGCTTTGTCCTTGGGGGCGCTCGTGTCTTCTGTGACTGCTTCGTCTATCTACACAATGTGGGCCCGCAACTCATAGAACAATCTCCCAACACTTGAGTTTTGACCCTGCCCTCACCCTCACAGAAGTGCAACATGCTTTGCATCCCCCCTCCTTGTACTGGTTGGTGAACTTCTTGTTGACGTACTGGTTCATCAACGATGTCTTGCCCACCCTGCCGCGACATGTGTTCTAAGTTATAAGACGAAGATTGATGCTACCTCCACCAGCAAGAGCTACGTCCAGGCCATGGACATGTCTCTCTTGCGAGGAAAGGGTCTATGCATAAATTCTGACAGGATGATGGCAAAGCTCTACTTGCAGATCAATTATCTCATCAATGAGTACACGGAGCATTAGTGTCTTTATTTGATGCAAACGGTTTCTTGGACATGTCGTTTTCAGAACCTTCATTAGCCAATGAAGATGCAGAAAACATGCTTCCCAGCAACAAGACGAACAGGCCAAGGTTACCCACTGTCTCCCAAAATGATCACTTTGAGAAGAACTTTCTTCTTGGCCGACATTGACCTTGCGCTTTCTGAAGGCCAACCAGCAACTTTCAGATGTTTGAAAATGGAGCAAGAAAATTGATCCAAAACTTCTGCCAAAGAATCGAACTCTCTCCCTGATCCAGATCACTGAAACGAGGTAATAGAGTACCTGCTTATTTCCAACATCTTTGTGCAGATCAAAATGGCATGTAAATTTAAAGCAAACTTCACGTAAACTAAGTAAACCCTGTAAGGAAAGCTTCGCAAGGAATTTCAAGGAACTCCTTGGAGTGAAACCGTCCCTGCTGCCAAGCGCTGACAACTTGGATTCGAGCTCTGGGAAGATCGCCCAGGGGCGAAGCAGCAGCTCTGTTTGTCAAGGGAAGCTGCAGCCAGAACCGGACAGCACCCATGGTCCAAATATGTCCAAATGTATGGCTTTCCAAAAGTGTCTTGCATCAAGATGTTGGATGTCCTCCACTTACGAGGTAAAATTCATTATCCCAAAAGAATCATTATGTAAAAACGGATTGTTTGGCTATATTCCGCATCTCTTCCTACTTACCCTCCCCGCCATTAAGCTGATGCGTGCCTGTGAACTAGTAATTCATCACCCAAAAGACTAGCACAACTAAACTGGAGCCCTGCCCAAGCGTTGCTTTTTTGCAGCTCGATGTGACAGCACACGGCTTCAGCGAGCTTTCGCCAGGGTATCACGCATGTTGCAGAACGGCATCGCCTGTGACAATGTGCTGAGAAAGAATTCTGATGGCGGTTGCTCTAAATCAAAAGCGTGAACACCTAAATTGGCAGCTTTCCTAGGTGAGATGGTAGGTCCGTGGTCCATAGATTGGGGACCTACCAGTCATTTGAGATCTTAAAGATCAAAAACCCAGTTTATGGCTTGACTCCATGCAAACTCTGGGGAGGTCACCTCACTTGGGAAAAACGTTACCTGAAAACAAGGAGCTGATACTGCACACCAACCCCATCAATCCTACAACCCCTACCAAATGACTACATTCGATGGCTCCTGATCGTACACTCCCATATGCACGCGTAAGCATGCCTATGCATATATGTATACATATATATATACATACATACATACATACATACATACATACATACATACATACATACATACATACATACATACATACATACATACATACATACATA
>VSDK01017150.1:3879-16088 GCA_009767595.1 Symbiodinium kawagutii | reverse complement strand
GTACACTTGATGTCATCACTCAGGGTTTCCCTGTCCCCTTTCTCGTTCTTTCGAGCTTCGTATCTCCGGATTAGGTCATCCAGTTGCTCGATTGCTGGTCTCACTCCTTCCCAACTCTTGGTCCTTTCAGGGTTGAGAATTGCTCTTAGGATGTTCCTTTTCCTACCCGCTGTTACCGGGTCCCAACGGCGATGCAGTCGTCGCCAAGCCTCGAATCCCGAAGCTGTGAAGTTTGCACAGCCCACCACCAGGTCTTCTGACTCGCCTGAAGTGAGCGAGCTGAGCACCCGGTACAGCTGGTCACACTTGTCGGCAAGGTCACGTATGCCGTCCTCATTGACATCTGCTTCGTACCCAAACTTAGAATCTAGAACATCAAAATCTACTGAATCTTCCAGGTCCAAACAGTAGTCAAGGACCTCTTGGAAATCCTTACCGTAGACCCCAACAGTTAAGTTGGTGATTGTCCTGGACCACCTCCTAAAGCTGTGTTCCTCGTTACTGAAGTGCTCAGGCTTTCCCAAGCCTTTTGTATCAATCAACAACCTTCTACTACCCTTTTGCTCATCCTTTTTCCCCAAAGTCTTTGCTAACTCACCTAATGATCGAGCCATTTCCTGCATTCCCATTTGCCCAGCCCGAAGCGCTTCGTTTTCACCGCTCAAGCGAACGATCTGTTGTCGCATCTCTTCCAGAGCGGCCTGCACTTGGGCCGCCTGGGCTGCGTCCATGGCTTCAAAAGAAATCGACGGTCACGGAACCGTCGGGGCCGCTTCCCTTGTCCTTCGGATCCTCGTCAGGTGGATCCCTTTCTACGGCCTCTTCTTCAGACTCCTCGTAGCTGTACCAGGACTCGTACGTGTAGTCCTCGCTATCGCAAATCTCTTCGGCCTCCTCTTTCTTTTGGCCGGTCTCGCGGGCTTCTTCTCTTTCTTCTCGGCCTTTTTCTTCTCGGCCGCTTTCTTCTCCTCCTCCTTTTCCTCAGCCGATTTCGGCTTCTTCGCAGCTGGTGGTTCCTCCTTGTTTCTTTCCTTTCTTTTCTTTTCTTCTCTTGTAGCCGCTGGTTCGGCTTTTGGTTCTGGTTCAGCTCTTTCACGCCTCTGCTGAAACCTCCTCTCTTCTTCAACGGCCTCGCGGATCTCCTCCTCGGTAGGGTTCACCAGGATCCTCCGGCCGATTTGCACCTGCCTTCCAGTGAAGGTCTTGTCGGTCGACCTGAGCTCTCGAACCGCTATCGGTTCTTCTCTAGGTTCCCTGGGTCCTATCCTCCTGGACCCTTCCACCACTCGCCGCGCGTACTCCCTTACCGCTTGCTTCTGAGCTCGAAACCTGTCGTCACACGAGCTGCAAGCGTCAGAGAGGTCGTCGGTCCGATAGACCGCGTTGGCAAGTTCTGTTGCCACTGTACCTCGGGCCTTGGTCTGGTGGACGATCTCCTGGGCTGCGGCTCTCCGCCGTCTGTAGTTGCTGCCCAGCGCGTCCTCTGCTGTAGCTGCCCCTCTGCGGACACGGGCCTCTGCGAGGTCGGTTACCTCTGCACTAACCTGAACCTCTCGCCGGCGTCTTGCGCCGCTGTGGCCTTCCACCACCAATCCCCTCTCCGGGGTAACTGGCCTTTCTGGCCTTGGCCGACTTCGGCTTCGGCTCTTGGATCTCAGCACAACCGGTTCGTAGGGCTCGTCACTGGCCTCAACCTCGGTTCCTGGAGCTGGGTTCGCTCCACCAGATCCACTTGCCGCTCCTCCTTCTCCGAAGTGACCAACCAAGTCCCGAACGTCCTCCGGCAGTTCTTCTGCCGCTCTGGATCTCTTCTCCAAGGTTCTCTGCCTCCTCCTCTCTTGGGCTGCTGGAGTTCTCCAACGACGGTTTGGGTTTCCGCTAAGCCACTCGCTGATGGCTTGTCCTTTAGGACCTTTGCCTTTTCCTGTACCCTTTTCTTGGGTTGACCGTTCTCGGTCTTGGGTCGACCGTTCTCGGTCTTCTATTCTCTTGGCTCTTGCTTCCTCCTCGGCTCTGTCTTCTTCCTCTGTGATTTCCACTTGGCGGACTACGGCGGTTGTTTGGATCTCGCCGCTTGGTAACGTAGCTTTTGGAAAGGGGCCTCTATCCACTCGGAACCTTCTGACCTTTCTCACTCGAGGTCTTTCGGCCGCTTCTCGGCCTTCACTGGCACCTTCTTCTGGTGCTCCTTCGGCCTCTGTCGGGCCGCTATCTCCTCCAACTATCGGTTGGGGAGGTACGGGTTCTTCCCCCGCTCCTTTCCGCCCGCTTCTGCGGGCTCGTCGCCCGCCTCACCCCCAAAGTCTGGGGCTTCCTCTTCTTCTGGTTCTCCTCCAGGTTCGCGGTCCCCTTCTCTTTCTGCACCCGCTACCATGCAAAACTATTATACTGCAAACCTGAGCGCTACGGAGCGCACTTTTCCTTGAGCCAAAATGTGAGGCGTATTGGGCTTTACAAGTGGTGCATTATGATGATATACATCTGCACTTATAGATATGATAGATATGTATGTGTATATATATATATATATATATGTATGTATTGTATGTATATATCAAATATATATATATATATATATACGTGATGTGGCGTGTGTGTGTGTGTATCTACATATTCATATATATATATATATACATAGAACTTGTGTGCATTTGCCGCCCTGACCTGGAAATGCCTGGCAACAACATGCACGACCGGCAAGTCACCAATGCTTTCCCACTATAAGCAACTGACCTGACCGTTGCCTGACCGTTGCCTGACCTTTTTGGCTAAACCTTAGGGACTTTCAGGGACTTTCAAGGACTTCACCCTTAACCCCTAGGAATTTTCAGGGGCTTTGTGGTCAAAGCAACGGACTTCAAGACTTCGCCGGGCGTGCTCCCGGGAGGTCGTTTTGCCACAACGCCAAGTTATCCCGCAGGAGCTGCATGATAGCAGCGCTGTCTTTGTACCTCGAAGCTCCAACACTACACAGCAACCAAATGGTGCTACAACGGATGCCTTGGACATGGGATGACATGGGATGGGTCCTGAACGAAATCACTGACATGATGCTTTCTTGGGCCCTCAGCATCCAGATATGCCAATGATATTCCAGCCTTTACCTTTACCATGAGAACCCCTCTGAGGACGCTAAAAAATGTGTGTACATCTGCCGCAGAAGGAATGTCTTGCTACACGGTGGGTGCTGTTCTGCATCCAGGGAGTCGAGATCGCTCATGGCATTTTCGAAGGCTTCCTGCCGAGTCCGGGAAAATTGGATGAGAAGGTAGCTGACAACAAAAACAGCAAAAGGGAAAAGTCGCCTACATTCTACACTTCAAAAAGCTCTTGATCTTTACTTTCAAGAATGCCTTCCAGCATCGTCTGCAAACTCTGCAATTGATCATGGAAAACGCGGCAAACCTGCCTTGGCTAGCTGACAAGCCTTGTCAGTGTATTTGTAGACCTGTCAGACGGGTGTGAAATCACCATGGTAGCCATGTCTTGAGAAAGCCTGCACAGTTAACAACAACCTTGTAGGGTCGTCCATTGAAGGGAGTACTCCCAAGCACTCGGACAGCAACACCACAAGAACGATTCTATGAAATTTCTACAAAAAGTTCCACGGAAATAACGGAATACTAAAGCTCGTAGGTTCCTTCGTGCGAATAGAAAACGTGAAGAAAGAACTATGAGTAGTTCCTCTCTGAGTTTCTTCGTTTGGGAGGTCCAATTCCAGCCTCATAGTAGAAAACCGAGAAGTTCAAGGCCAGGCCCAGACGAATTGGATGGGTGGGCCTCGTGAGTTTTGGAATGTGGAGACTCCCAGGTGGCACCCCTTGGAAGGAGTTTAAGCCTTGAATTCCTATTGGAATCCTGTTGAATTCCTGTTCAGTTTTCAGAATGTTCTGCTTTCCTTAGCTTCCTTGTTCTGATGGCAAATCAGCAACTCCACTTTCTCTACCTTCTGAACTTCAAATACTGTCGTCCACTTTGCACAGTTTGCTTGATTGAATTCTTCCGAAAATACCCAATATCTTCAAGATTGTACTTTGATGTACTTTGCAACTTCTTACATTTGCTTTGTTATGAATATATGATTCTACCCTGTTCATTAGATTGCTTTATTAAATTTACTTTGTTCATTCCAGTTTCTCTTTCTTGGAGGGTCATCTCTTCGAGGCCGAAGCAATGAACCCATCAAACTGCCAACTGCCCTAAGAGCAGCTGCCAGAGTTTCACCTGGGAGTCACACGGTAGGGGCACCGCCAGCTCCTAGCAGCTCGGGTGAACGGGCACACGTGGTCCCACACGTGGTCCTACGTGGTCCTTGTCTTGGTGTAAAACAGTCCAATCCTATGCCAAACCAAACCGCAGAATGGGCATCAATATCATGCCATGCAACCGTTCTTGCGTCAAGGGGTAGCAAATGTGCAAATTTGAACCTGCACATGGTATATATATATATATATATATATGACGTGATGTGATGATTCATGACAGAATGATCATGGTCATGAAAAGGAGGACGAGAAGGAAGTTGATGTTGCTGTTGAGACCACCCAGGGTTGCACCAATGCCGGACAAGGATGACAGTCCACTGTGATGAAAATGCTTAGCCACCAACCTACTGCCACCAATGACTAGGCAAACAAGGGTTGCTTAAAGGGAGACTGAGGACTTCCAACGAAATTCCTTCATGGCTCATAGATCAGAATGCTATTGTGAATGGAAGTCTGTTAGCTAACTCTGCCTCTATTGATTGTGGTTCTGCACTTTGTCAGTGAATTTGGCCCTGAACAACATGTTTGAGAGCACGAAACCCATCAAGTCAAACAACACAACTGATCCCTTGTCTTCCATCCTATTCCGTGCATGTGATTGGTCAGAGGTGATGGAATAGGCACAGCCACACAAAGTATATCACAAGCTCATGAAGAATACCTCAGTCGGTTGCTTCAATGCATCTAATCCTATGCCCTATGAAAGCGGATCGACTTGGAGAGAAATACGACATCCCTTGGATCCCACCATAGATTTCACCGAGGAGCGTTGGCAGTGTGATAGGACTCGTGCGCTGCATTGGCATATTCACCTGCAAAGACATTCCCACATGACTGAGGTTGAAATCACAGCAAATCAAGCTGAGTGCAAAAAAATGCAATAGACTTCCAGTAGTGTCAAATAATTTGATCTGCAGCCTACAGTCTACCTCTCACCTCTTTGCGGACCATCAGTAAATTCTGCTAGGTAGCCTCGATCAAAAGAGACAAAAAGCCAGGCCAGTCTGCTCCATGCTCGGTACTGCTCTACAAGTCAAGGTTGAACCTGATGTGACCCGCTTGCTAAACAACACTGACACAGGTTCTGTTTTTTGCTTCCACATTTCACCTACAATCAGCATAGGCTCTGCACGGTAGTAATCGCCCCTCATCTTGAGGTAGAAAACCTTCAGGCCAGGGTATTGAGATCGAAAGAATTTTTTGACAGCACATGGTTTCAATAGAATTTGAAGAAAGTGAATCTTTGAGAATGGCATGGAAACCACAAAGGGAAAAAAATAAGGCCAACTTGCAAACAAAATGCGCGCCTTCGCTTCACTGGACACCGCTTTTGGTACCAAGTCTGGCCAAGAGCTCAGGAGCTCAAGCAAATGTGTAAAGCGTTCTCTGAAGTCCCTATAAAGTTCCAATGAAGTCCCAATGAAGATCCATGACTGATCCAGGACTGATAACAAGCTGCAAAAAGGGCAGCTGAACTCTTTTTCCAGTGCAACAGTGACCTGAGTCCAAGATCTTAATGATGTCGTTGCACCTCAAAGCACAAGGCAACCGCTTGCCACAACGATGCCATGCCATGGATGGTCAAGCTCCCATGGAGGCTTACATTAACCCACAGGTCGTGCTGGCCCTAGATTTCAGGTAGTGTACCCATTGCAAACATCGACTAATATGGGATGATCCAAAACTTCATGGAAAAATCTACAGAAATCCAATAAAACTTCATAAAACTTCCTCGTTTTATTGGGGAAACCTGGGAAATCGTTTCGCATGACTTGTCAACCAACTGAGTGAGACATGGCACTTGGAACATTCCCTGAATCAAATAAAGTCGATGCCCGCGACTTTACACACTGAGGCCATGACTTTTCATTCAGTTCATCCTCAACTCGACGCCTGTCCACAACTTCGGCAAGAGTACACAAAGGCAAAAACTATCCTATGCATGTCACTCAGTAACCCTGTTCACCAAAAGTCCGACGCCCTGTCCTCACTAGTCCTAATCACACAGGCCAAGCAACTATTCCTATACCGGAAGCAACAATCTCCATTGCTACACCATCAAACAAAAATGCCAAGGGTGAACATCCAGAACACAGATGAAAACAAAACTTATGCGGTGGATTCTGCTGGCCTGTACATGGCAATCTCTGCCACTGCAGGGTCCGACGCGGATGCCTCACAGCTGCCAGAGTCAATGAATCGATGGCACAACCACTCTAGAGTCGCTGACAAGAAGCAGCTGGTGGTGCTTGAGAGCCGAGATTCAAAGGACAGCGGCCACGCTGACCCCATTTGTCAGGTTGAAAGTGCACACCATCCGTACTCCCCTGGGGCCCCCTGGCCATCTTCTGCATGTAGGTGTGTATCGCTCTCCACGCTTGCCTGCAGCGCTTCTGGGTGTCAGGGTTCAGCGCTTCAACCCTCCCATGTACTTGAATTTTGGCTTGTCTGTGTGAGTGTCATAGGTTGCATGTTATCAGGTCAGCATGCAACATCCCCGATCGCTCACTTTATCCTGATCCTGTTCCTTGAGCTTATGTCAAAGGAGCAACAAAGAGGCGGTACTTTTGTCAAAATTGCTGTTTCTTGAAGGGTTGACACATACAAGGGTTGTGAAGCGAAACAGTTGGTGGATTTCTTGTTACAGTTGATGCACTCTATTACACAACCACTATTCCACTAGATAGATTTCACACCGTTTCATTTCATGTGATCATCTGGGAAATTCCAAAAAGAACCCAGCAAAATTGCAGCAGGTCATCGTGATCGGCCTTCGAGCACCCACTGAGTTCTTGTAGGCAACGGACAGCAGGTTGCGTTCATCAAGGCCTGTTAGAAACAGCCATCCACTCATCACGAGCCTCTTGAATCAAAACATGCTATCACACTGGAAGTATAAAATGCCACAAGAAATTGATCATTGCTGCGAATGTGGCCTGGCAAATCCAGATGAAACTGTATAATCATTTTAGGGCTTGTGCCTGTCAACTCATCAGCCAACCTCCCCACTGAGCGCTGGCACTGAGTTCTTGCGGAACAATGGCAACCCTCCTCATGAATTCAACCTCAGGGGTTGTTGTCATTGAAGCTTCGGATCAGCAAACACCAAAATCAAACAGCACACAAAGCACGTCAGGCCCAAAGCTCCAGGCCATATCCTCATAGCGCTCAGCCTGCTAGGATTTCCATGTTGCTGGGATTGAATCAATTCAAAACGCTTTGTTTCTTGTATGGATTTTGTTGCTTTCTTATCTTTCTATGTCTTTCTTGTATTCTTGAAGCCCATGTTTTATTTGGCTTTTGGAGGATTTCTTTTTAGAGAAAGAGAGCGCTTTAGCTGGCTGAGTGAGCTGAGGCACTGCATAGCTCTCGCGCCTGCTCAGCCAGTCTGGCCATGAACACATTTTGATCTCGCACTGACCTGCCGAAGGCTCGGAGACTGCAAGTTGTAAATTCCTGGGACAAACTCGGACAGGTTCCTCAGTAAGTGATGGTAAGTCTTAACAAAAAGTTATCATTGGCACTTCTAGCGAGGCAAGCCAAAAACCGATGCGGCAGTAGTGACCCTCAATTGATGGTTTTCAGTCTGTAAGGATGGTCAATTTGTGATTGCATCTGGGCATGCCAAATATTGTGGACAACTCCTAAGTTGGAAAAGGTGTTAAAAAATAATGCGTCCAGGAAGCATTTCCGACCTGATCATTGCAACGCATGGCCAAATCATGCGGCATGAGACAAAACAACAGCAAATATCTTGATTCAAGCATCAAAAAAAGTGCTGATGCAATCCTACAGCCCATGATTCATAATGCGTCTCCAGCAGTGCCACTTCACTTTGTTTTCTGTTAACAGCGAAAGTGAACGAACATCTTTGAGGTGGGAGCATGGCTGCAAAATGTTCGAACTGCCTCGTGCATGCGACCGCGTTTCTGCAACGCTGACAATCTGCAGGATGGACTTGCAACGAAAAGAAATCCGGCCCAGCCTGAATATGTCGGCAGTATATTGTCTGGCACATGCACTGGCGTGCTTGAATGAAAGGCCAGCGGGGTTGAAAAGAAATGAAAACGCAAAGTTGCAAGCGATTGTACATTGAAACATGGAATATTCCAGGTTGGGTGTCAAATCTTCCAGCCAAAAACAACACATTTGCAGTCGATTGAATCACGTACCACATGGTCCTACGTGTCCCAGCATGTTTTCTTTCGTTTTGAAGCGCACACATCACAAGCACAAATACCGTTTTGAAAATAGTCAAGCGAATAAGTGACAAAACCGCTACTGGCCAAATGAAAAAAATCTGTGTCGCAAAGATCAGCAATCCTCATTCACTCAATCAGAATGGCACACAGTTTTTGGACTCTGGGAGTGTGCTCTCGTTTTTTCTCTTGTTGATTGGGGTCAATCTTTGGCCGCCTAAAGGTGAGGCACTTAGACGATGACAAATGATGTCAGTAAAGAAGGTCACTTGACCTAAATGAAACCCATTGATATAAACAACCAAGAAGAAAAATTAGGTCACTTGACCAGGAAGTGGGTTGACTCGAAAATTGACGCAAGAATAGTGCAAGGAAACGGGCGGGTTTCCCATTGACCAACTGGATTGCTTATGAAGGTCACTTATTCACTGAGTGAGTGCAAATCGTTTGATCTGTGAATGCTAAAAACCCAGAGAAGTGTCAGGTCACTTGACCAAAAAGAGAGAGTGAAATCATGGTGGGAGGCAGGGACCAAAAAAAAACATGAAATGAAATCATTCAATGCTCTTTGGCCACTTGACCTCTGAGCCACACTGCAGGTTTGACTAAATTTTCATACACAATTCAAGTGTCCAAATTTGACATGAAATTCATTGTGTGCACTTCATGAATTGATGTTCATTCATCTGTTCTGACTTGTTTGAATAAAATTTCATCATGTGAGCATGAGTTTCGTCCAAGTACAAGATGCCAAACATTGCAAGTGCCAAGCTGTCATTGACAAGAGATACCAAGCAACAGCACGCATTGACAAGAGATGCCAAACAAGAATTGACATTGACAAGAGATGTGAAGCGAAAACTGACAATAACAAGAGATGCCAAGTAAGAGCCGACATTAACAAGAGATTCCTTGTGACAAGAGATGTCCAGGAAAAACTAGCACTGACAAGAGATGTCCAAGAAAAATTGGCACTGACAAGAGATGTCCAGAAAAATCTAGGACCAGTCATGCCAAACAAAAGCTGATGGCATGCATGCTACCGTAAACAAAAATCAAAGGAGATCAAAAACTGACACTAACCAGACATGTCAAGCAAAAAAATGATACTGCCAAGATTGGCAGCAAATGTTAAACAAAAATTGACACAAACAAAACATGCCATAACAAAGCTGACACTAAGAAAAGATGGCAGTCAAAGGCTAACAACAATATAACATACAAAGCAAGATCTAACATTGACAAGAAATATCCAGCAAAAGCCGGCACTCACAGATGATGTCAAAAAAACTGATGTTGGCAAGAGATGCTGAGCAAAATCGAAACATTGACAAAAACTACAAAATTGGCATGTTGCGCGACGTTGGTGAACGACCTTTGCTGAAGGCACCTGAATGTCCCTTGGAATCTACCTTAAGCCCTTGGCGAAAGTACTCGCAAGTGCCGAAGGAGGGTTTCCAACTTAGCGAAGACAAAATTCCAAAGTATTTGTACTGGGTTTCGACAAACTAAAATTTTTGCAGAAGTTTCGCCCACGAATTGGGGGATTCAGGGTGGCTGCAAAGCCTTCGAAAAAAGTACCAAAAACTGGTCACTTCGTTGAATTTGTTGCCCTGATCCGGGCATGCCACGTATGTCCCTAACAATGCATTCGCAATGATTCTTGAACACGCAACCCGACACCTGGAAACACAACATAAAATGACTCACGAAACGACAACAGCAACAACAACAACAACAACAACAACAACGACGACGACGACGACGACGACGACGACGACGACGACGAAGAGGACGACGACGACGACGATGACCACAACAACAACAATAATAACAATAAAAATAATAATAATATAATAATAAAAATAAAAATAATAATAATAATAATAATAATAATAACAATAAAAAAATACAAAAACAATAATAATAATGATAATAACAATAATAATACAACAACAACAACAACAACAACAACAACAACAACAACAACAACAACAACAACAACAACAACAACAACAACAACCACAACCACAACCACAACCACAACCACAACCACAACCACAACCACAACCACGACAACCAGGACAACAACAACAACAACGACAACAACAACAACAATAACATCAACATCAACATCAACCTCAACATCATCATCAACAACCACACCAACGACACCAACCACACCAACCACACCAACCACACCAACCACAACAGCAATAACAACAACAACGACAACAACAACAACAGAACAACAACAAACACAACAACCACGAAAACCACGACATCCACGACAACCACGACAACCACGACAACCACGACAACCACGACAACCACGACAACCACAACAACAACAACAACAACAACAACAACAACAATAACATCAACATCAACATCAACCTCAACATCATCATCAACAACCACACCAACGACACCAACCACACCAACCACACCAACCACACCAACCACAACAGCAATAACAACAACAACGACAACAACCACAACAGAACAACAACAAACACAACAACCACGAAAACCACGACATCCACGACAACCACGACAACCACGACAACCACGACAACCACGACAACCACGACAACCACGACGACCACGACAACCACGACAACCACGACAACCACAACAACCACAACAACCACAACAACAACATTAACATTAACAACAACAACAACAACAACAACAACAACAACAACAACAACAACAACCACAACCACAACCACAACCACAACCACAACCACAACCACAACCACGACAACCACGACAAGGACGACAACCACGACAACCAAGACAACCACGACAACCATGACAACCACGACAACCACGACAACCACAACAACAACAACAACAACAACAACAACAACAATAACATCAACATCAACATCAACCTCAACATCATCATCAACAACCACACCAACGACACCAACCACACCAACCACACAACAAGCACAACCACAACCACCACAACCACAACCAAAACCAAAACCGAAACCAAAACCAAAACTACGACAACAACAATGACAAAGGCAACTACAACGGCCAAGACAACTACAACGACAAAAAACTACAAAGACAACCGCAAAGACTAGCACAAAAAGAAGGACGAAGACAAAAGCAACGACAACATACAATGTTACAAACAACATTTGTCAAATAAGCACCATACGAACATAGACCATTTCACATCACAACAACACAGACAAAACAACAACAGGAACAAACAAAGACACAAACCGACAATGTACAAAACAATGACATACAAAACAATGAAAAACAACAAAAACGTACGACAAACACCATACATCCGAAACAATGAAACGCGAACATCAAACAAGAAGACGCATCAATCGGCAAACGCAACAAACACCACGCAACAAGCAAACAACAGGCAACCAACACAACCAACACAACAAACACTACAAGAACCGCAAGCACAATAATCAATACAAACACAACAAACGAAGCAAACAAAAACGAAAATCACAAACCAATGACAAACAAAAGAAATACAATACAACAAACCAACAAACCAACAAACCAACAAACCAACAAACCAACAAACCAACAAACCAACAAACCAACAAACCAACAAACCAACAAACCAACAAACCTCAAACAGCGGCAAATTAGACAAAGCAACAAACACCATCGCCGAAACGAAACACTGCCGCCCAGAAACGCAACACAACGCAAAGGCCACCTCGGCGACAACGGCAACGGCATTGCCAACTGT
>VSDK01017147.1:64027-92023 GCA_009767595.1 Symbiodinium kawagutii | reverse complement strand
GTGATTATGGTGAGAGGCGTCACTTGAGGTAGGAAGCGGGGCATTCCCAAAGTTGGTCCTGCCCGCTTCACTACCATGCGCATGTGGGGACTGCTGTGCCCAGAATCCGGCACCAAGACTGGTCTTGCAGCGGATAGCCTCTACAGTACTCCTGTGAGCAAACCTGCATCCCACCCCGCCCCGGGAGTTGGTCCTGCCCGCTTCACTACCATGCGCATGTGGGGACTGCTGTGCCCAGAATCCGGCACCAAGACTGGTCTTGCAGCGGATAGCCTCTACAGTACTCCTGTGAGCAAACCTGCATCCCACCCCGCCCCGGGATAGCCATTTAGGCAGGTAAAATGGCTGCGGCCAGATCAAGGGTTGCTCGACATGGCACCACTAGAGGCGGCCGATGAGCGTCCACTTGCTTGAGGACGCCGTGTTTGCCGGAGCCACGGGAGATGCTCTTGCTGGGCCATGTACTTGTTATCTCTCAAGTCACCAATCCTATGCCAAGCATCATTGATGACACTCCTGCTCTTTTGAGTGATGGTTGGAAACCATTCACGGTGGAAGACATTGTTACTTGTCCCTTAAGGCGTCCACCTTGGCACGTCAAAGGCGCTCTCCAGATTCGACTTTGTTTTTGCTCTTCTGCATCGCCTCGGTAGCACTAAGCTTAAGGTCGATAAGAAGCAGTGAAACCAGGTGAAACAAAGTGAAAACGTACAAAGCTTCGTGTGCCTAAAAGCCCAAGTTGGGCTGTCAGGCACTAAAGGTGAATTGGCCCGCGTAGGGGCCATGATTGATTTGGGGCTTTCCAGGCAATGGCCTTGTCCAAGGTTTAACGTGATCGAATTTGTGGACTCCTATTGCCCAGATGGCTTGAGACACCGTCAAAGGGCGAACCAGACCTGTTTTCACACAATGACCAAACGGTCAGTTTCACCGAAGTTACTACCTACTGGTGAGGCCAGGGTGTGAAAACTAGTGGGCTCAGCGCCTTGTCGAGGTATCTCAACCCGTGTTGTAGTCATGCCGCAGCTTTCCGGTGACTCTTGCTCTGTGGGGTGCAAGTGAGCTCAAAGGAAGACCGGACCTTCTCGTCATCAATGGTACCCGGGGCACCGGAAGTGCCTTGGCCAATGACGTTTCCAACCTCAAATTGCGCGAGTGGGTACAGGTGGGGACTGAGAAATTAGCTGATGTAGCACTTTGTCAGATTTTGCCACCGGATGCACTAGCCAGCAGAAAAAGCGGTAACGACAGATCACCTACAGTAAGTAGGTGAACTGTGGAAACACGCAAGGAGGGGCAAGTGGCAAAGAAGACTCACACTCAATGCCATCCTTCAAGACTTGCTCTAAATGCTAGAAGCTTCACCGCTTCCACTAGAGGACTGGAAAAGCCAGAAAGGAAGAAGGTGAAGAGCTTTTCGTCTCTCCCCGAAAGTACATAGAACCGGAGCTCTTACCCACGTCCTTTCAATGGCTTTGCCAAGTACAGAACAACGAGCTGCCGTGTACTGCAAAGAAGACATCACGGGCGACTTCCATGCGCGGCCGAGCCCGCAGGCCTAAGGTAAACGGCCACAGTAAAACAGCTGCGGGAGAGATGATGATGGAGGAGGAAAGGAAAGAAGGAAGGCAGGGGGGACAAAGGGGAGGAGAAAGGAGAAAGGAAAAAAGGGAGCTAGTTGGCATCAGACGGTTCGTGTCGGGATCGTCCATGCCGCTTTCGTGCCTCCATTCGACGGTGACAAACCTGACGCAATGAGGCCAAAACTTTTCAACTATACAGCTGCTGATGAAAATTCATATAGTCAAGGATCCAGGGAACTCTCTGGACACGTGAGTGATGCTGCTGGCAGGCAACAATGGGAGCGAAGCACTCTGGTTTGCTCATGTTCATCAGTTTAAAAGAAAATTTTCCAGCAAAAGCATTGTGGCAACACTGTAACGTTCTGGTCTGGCAACGGCGGGATGCTTGGAGCTTGCAGCGCATTGCAAATCCTGCTTTTGGGATGAGATACTTGCAATGCAAGCCCTGCTTTTGGATTGTCAAAGCTGGTGCCACTTGACAAACCGGAAGCAATGTTGCCAAAAAGTTTCAACTACACAGCTACTGATCAATTTCATTCAGCAATCTAGAGATCAGGTGAACTATCTGGACACGCGAGTGATGCTGCTGTCAAGCCTGGGCAGCAACGACAGCGCCCGAAAATTCTGGTCCAGCAACGGTGGGATACTTGAAGCTTGCAGCACGATGCAAACTCGGCTTTTGGACGGTCAGAGCTGGTGCCACTTGACAAACCTGACGCAATGTTGCCAAACATTTTCAACTGCACTTTACACAGTTACTAATCAAATTTAGCAAAGGGGAGTAATGAACATGAGTAAACCAGAGTGCTTCCCTCTCAACGTTGCTTGCCAGCAGTGGCACTCACGTGTCCAGATAGCTGACCTGATCTCTAGATTGCTGAATGAATTTGATCAGCAGCTATGTCGTTGCACATTTTTGGCAGCATTGCTTCAGGTTTGTCAAGTAGCAGTGGTTCTGACAGTCCAAAAGCAGAGTTTGCATCGCGCTGCAAGCTCCAACTCCCACCGTTGTTGGACCTAAATTTTAGGATGTTGTCGGCGCTGCCAAGCTGCTTTCGCTGGAAAGTCTTTTTGGAGAAATGATAAGCATGAGCAAACTAGAGTGCTTCGCTCTCGTTGTTGCTTGTCAGCAGCGTCTCTCACGTGTCCAGACAGTTCACCTGATCTCTAGATTAATAAATGAATTTGATCAGCAGCTGTCCAGTTGAGAATTCTATTGTTCAGGTGTGTCAAGCGGCGCCGGCTCTGACAGTCCAAAAGCAAGGCTTGCATCGTGCGCAAGCTTCAATTACCACACCCCAAAAAGCAGGGTTTGCAATTTGCTGCAAGCTCCAAGTAGCCCACCGTTGCCAGACCAGAACGTTACAGTCTTGCCACACTCCTTTTGCTGGAAAGTTTTCTTTCAAACAGATGAATGAGCAAACCAGAGTGCTTCACTCTCGTGGCTGCTTGCCAGCAGCATCACTCACGTGTCCAGAGAGTTCCCTGGATCCTTGACTGAATCATGTTGTCGTTGAACATTTTTGGCAGCATTGCTTCAGGTTTGTCAAGTGGCACCGGCTCTGACAGTCCAAAAGCAGAGTTTGCATCGTGCTGAAAGCTCCAAGTATCCCACCATTGCCGGACCAGTATTAGAGAGTTGTCGTTGCTGCCAAGTTGCTTTTGCTGGAAAGTCTTTTTTGAGAAATGATGAGCATGAGCTGAGTGCTTCGCTCTCAACGTTGCTTGCTAGCAGCGGCACTTACGTGTCCAGATGGCTGACCTGATCTCTAGACAAAAAACTTTCGGGAACCTCTTTTTTTCAACATTGGAACCTTTTTTTCTGACAGCGAACCTTTTAATTGACAGTGGAAACCATTCTGTGGATTGATGAGTACAAGGGAAAGGCCCAGGAGGCTCGCAAGAAAGGTGATCCGAAAGTGGTAGAAACACCGGCTGCTATCTCGGCTCCTACGAAGCAGCACACAGCCCTTTTGAGATGAGTGAGTGCGGAGTGTCATCTGTTTCACCCTGTGCATATATTTCTTATAGTTAGCTTGATGACCTTTACGATGGGGCTCTTGTCTTTGTTGGGGGTTGGTTTGGTTTGCTGGTTTGTTTCTCTTGTTTGGTGCCGGTTGGTCGTGTTTGTTTTTTGGGTGGTGCCCATACGGTCGTCATGCTTTAATTGAAGTTCATGTGAAACCATGTGACATCTTTGCAGCTTTCCGGACTACTAGTGACCTGCATCGTGTGTGCAATAGGCATTTCCTGGGAAAAAAAACCTACGAAGCAGCACACAGCATGGTCAAGTTCATCCCTGCATATGATGCCAATAACCCGGGTCTGACCCCACGGCAATTGATCATGACCAATACAAGCCAACAAAGAGGCGTGCTCAGTGCTTCCTCTCTGTCGCCCCCACTGCCGCATAACACGCGCAACCCGCGCTATCTGCCAGAAGAAGAGAGACCAGCTGTGGGCACTCCAGGCCAGAGGGAGGGAAGCCGGCTAAGGGTCCGAAAGGCCATGGGAAAGGCAGGAGCAACGAGGATCGCCAAGACTTCGATAAGCCTTATCTCACTCATGTCCCTCTCCGTGTGGAGAATACGGTTATGTTGGCAGGGGCTACGTGCTATCGCTCTTTTTTAGTTCAATCTGGGGTCTCCTTCTTGTCCGGTCATGATCAGTATGATGTCCGCGCCAACTTTGAGGCCTATGAGAGGCCAACGTTGGCCTCTCACGAGCCATCAGCGCTACTATCATCCTGTCGCCGGTTGACGTGAGAGGTTTGATAGGTATGGCCCAGGTAGTAGGCACACTCCAAGCTGGCCTGGGATTAGTAATAACGCATGCTCCAGGGCTTGTCAGGGCACAGAGCTATCTTGACGAAACCATAGTTACGGAAGAGGCGATGGACAAAGCATTGGAGGGCAGTGTCATTGGGCAATACCCGATCCCCCTTTGTTTGGGCTGGCTGAGCAAAGGCCGTGATGGCCCCAGAGTCATTCGCCTACACCTGATTCTTGTTGAGGCTCCAGGGTTCAAAAGCCCCTTCTCTCAGCATCCGTGTTTCCCAGGCGGCGCTTTCATGGGATTGTTGTGGGGTATGAGGAGGAGAAAAAAAAGCGCAAGCATCTGTGGGAAGTGCGGCCAACAGGCCCCAACTGGCACTTAGTGCATGTCCGGGCGCCCGGCCGTGTGCCCCTCAGGTATAGTCAGCCAACCAAGGCACATGTCATGTGGTCCCTTCATCGAGGGCATTTTTATGATGCGGGGGCTCATCCCTGACCTTCTGCTCCAAGATCACCTGCTAACTGAGGTCTCTGAAGAAGCCCCCACTCAGCTCCGGCCCAGTGTAGGACGACCGCGACAGACTGAGGCCGTTCAGGGCCCTGACTCATCTGAAGAGGCCTTCTCACACTCCAAGCTGGCCTGGGATTAGTAATAACGCATGCTCCAGGGCTTGTCAGGGCACAGAGCTATCTTGACGAAACCATAGTTACGGAAGAGGCGATGGACAAAGCATTGGAGGGCAGTGTCATTGGGCAATACCCGATCCCCCTTTGTTTGGGCTGGCTGAGCAAAGGCCGTGATGGCCCCAGAGTCATTCGCCTACACCTGATTCTTGTTGAGGCTCCAGGGTTCAAAAGCCCCTTCTCTCAGCATCCGTGTTTCCCAGGCGGCGCTTTCATGGGATTGTTGTGGGGTATGAGGAGGAGAAAAAAAAGCGCAAGCATCTGTGGGAAGTGCGGCCAACAGGCCCCAACTGGCACTTAGTGCATGTCCGGGCGCCCGGCCGTGTGCCCCTCAGGTATAGTCAGCCAACCAAGGCACATGTCATGTGGTCCCTTCATCGAGGGCATTTTTATGATGCGGGGGCTCATCCCTGACCTTCTGCTCCAAGATCACCTGCTAACTGAGGTCTCTGAAGAAGCCCCCACTCAGCTCCGGCCCAGTGTAGGACGACCGCGACAGACTGAGGCCGTTCAGGGCCCTGACTCATCTGAAGAGGCCTTCTCCCCCCGCCATGAATCTGTTGCAGAATCGCTGGATTCAGCAACTAGTCGGAGCTCGGCGAGACCTAGCCAACGACGTCACGGCCGAGCTAAATGGCAAGTTGTCAACCGTTTACCGGTCCTCATGGAAGAATCCACCGACTTGCCGTACCCCTCCTCTGATGATGTTTCGGAGAGTGTATTTGAATCCTACATTCAATTCTGCCAAGCATATGCGGCCTTTGTCAACGACTATCTCACTGCAGGACGGACCGCAGAGGCTATTTCCCGGTGTCCTTCGGTAGATGACCTGAGTCAGCTCCCGCCGGAGTGGCCCATGGGTAGGCTTACATTTCGCATATACGTGGGCTCTAACCTCTTCAAACAAAATTTGTATCGAGCCACCCTTGAGCGTCGGCTGTACGATCCTCGCCACGATCAGGCTCATGAGGATGACATACGGTATGCGTTGCTCACTGC
Organism: Symbiodinium kawagutii; assembly: GCA_009767595.1. NCBI lineage: Eukaryota > Dinophyceae > Suessiales > Symbiodiniaceae > Symbiodinium > Symbiodinium kawagutii. The sequence continues at coordinate 85,983 of VSDK01017147.1, read as the reverse complement.
CACTTCGGCCGTAAGCAGCCTCATTGCCGAGTTTTTTCAAGGCATTGACACATCCGAATTGGCACGGTGGGCGCCTGAATGGCAGCTCCTGTGCGCAGCGGACTTTTGGTAGAAATGCCTGATAGCTGAGCTCGCCTCGGCCTTGCAGCATTCACAAACAGCAGGGAGAGCTCGTTTGGATCCGGCTCGGAGAACCACATCGTCCCTGTTGTTGACTTCAAAGTCACAGCGCCAAAGGAAGGCAAACCTCAGACCTACTCGCTCATGCGTATTAATCAGGGCCGGGCCAATTTGCTTCACCTTCCCGTCCCCGGCAGCCAGAGCATCCTTGAGTGCAGCAACTGTATTGCGCAGGCCTTCTAGCCAACAACCCTACTGAGCTCCTTTCTATGGTTCGCACCCCGACAACTTGTGCTATAGAAGTCAAGGCCCCACCACAGCACTCTGCCAGCTATTATGGCGAGGAAAACCATTGGACTCACTACGAGGCGGCGGGGTGGGATCTCATGACCCTCTCTCCCGCCCGTCTCATGTCGATAGGAGCCCAGTACTTTGATGCCTCCACATCGGTTGAACACGTGTATCATAAATACGCACTTTGTTTTACGAGAGCCTTTCAACATAATGCCGCTCTTGCCTACAATGTCAAAGACATTTTTGTCCGTGATGCACTATTTGCGAACTCTGCTGCACTTCACCAACGTTATGTTGACCCTGGATGGGGCGCCGCAGATGACCACAATAGAGCCCAGGCCCGCAACGCCTGGCTCGCCGGCATTCGGTCCCTCCCGCTCAGAGATGCTGCCGTTCGCATCGGATCGTTAGCTATAACGCCCCCCTGTTTGAACCGCATCATTGTCCCTGGAGGAATTTGCCACGCACTGAACCTAAACGAAAGCGAGATGACAGAGCGTCAGGAGCCTCCAGTGCCTCAGGTTCCCATCCTAAAGCACAGGCCCGCCAATCTGGCCCACGTGCCAGTTGGCAATAATGCCTTGCTTCGGCAGTGTATCGCCGCAGCTGTTTACTTAGCCCCACAAGGGCTTAGGGGAAGGGGTAGGCCCTGACCTGACTCGCTGGAGTCTGGTCTTCCGGCGCGGGGGCGAGCCATGGTAAATTACAGCACCACTTGCTTCAAAGGGGTGCATGCTCTTCATTATGCCATATGCCGTAGCTGCTTCAGTAAGCTTGCAGCTTGTCGGAGCTCCCTCTGAGGCCTGCGGCTGACCGTTGGGACTGCTCTTCTGCGAGGGGCTGTCGAGGTCTTCCAGGAGATGTGCGCTGACCTGCCTGCTTTTCAAATTTCGGCGGAAGAGGCCGGGGAACACCATTTCTTTGAGACACGCAGCACGCTTGATGCCATCACAACATTGTGAGCCCATTGCAAGAGTGACCAAGCTCGCCCAGCCTTCTGGTGGCTTTCCCTAGTGGAGGCACACCCGTCTTTCGCTCCCTTCTGCGCTCGCTTGAGCATTGCCATCGATTGATTCAACATTGCTGGCGCATGGCCACAGCCACAAGGGGGAGGTGGTATAGGCTTGCGCAGCTGCGAGTGAATAGGAAGGGTTACACATTCGGATCCACCAAACTCCACATGGAGGACTGAGCTCACTTTACAGGGCAATGGATGGACAGCTGTGTTCTCCCCTGCCTACCCTGTGCGAGCTTTGATCCTGGCGTGCAGCCAGGCTTCTTGATCACATCGCTTCGTTCACTGCTGCAATCGCGCCGTGGTCAAGCAATACCTGTGCATGGGGGCCCTCTGGAGAGGGCCCCCGCCAATTAGCTTTCAATAGCGGGCACCTGCCCCTTTTCGTGTGCTTTTGTGCCGCTCTCTATTGCATTTGGCTTCAATCATACAGGCCTAGGATGACGCAAAGGAATTGATTGGCTCACAACAGGACAACACCATGGAACATATGTGCCTGGGCGGAGAACATTGTACAATATGACTATCGACTGGTTAGTTTCGCATCTGGCACAACTTCGTATCATACATAGACGGACCATACGGATGAGGTGCGAGCTGCACAATGAAGAAGAGGATTACAGATGATCAAATGCGTGAAGATGACTTGCTGGTCGACACATGAGATGCGTGAGAGCGGACGTTTCACTTTGTTTCACCTAGTTAATGTTTATCCTGCCTTTGACTTTTGTTTGTGTTTGCTGGTTTTTGGGGGTGGTTGTTGGCTTGGTTCTTTGTTTGCTTCTGGTCCTGGTCCCCCCTGGTTTAATTGTCATTGGCTTCTTTCTCACTTCGCAAGTTGTACATGTGACCGAGGCGTCGAGCCAAAACGGCACAACCGCAAGTAAAAAACAACTTTTAATTGACAGTGGATCCTGCTTTTCTAACATTGGATCCTGCTTTTCCAACATTGGGTCTTGGGAGCCCTGTTTTTCTGACATTGGGCGTTTGAGCCCTGTTTTTCTAACATTGGCCATTGCTTCTTTATTCGGCAAAGCAAAATGTACGACAATAAAAAAGTACCAAGACAAAACACAGCGAATCAATACCTACCAACACAAAACGCACCAAGACAAAGGGCACCCTGTTTTTCTGACCCCGCACCTTGTTTTCTTGACCCCCCCACCTTCTTTTTTTGACCCCCTACCTTGTTTTTTCTGACCCCTGGCCCATTTATAGCAATTACTTTCATTAAGTGTTAGTTATTGTAATTCATTGTCAACTATATATGCTTGTGTAGTGTCATGACTCATTAGTATCAATGTTTTGGGTTAAATGCCCCTTAAGTGTGACTGAATAACAACTACTGCTGCTGAGTGCGAATTCGGGCCATTGACTACCAACTGTTGCCGTTTGGTGCTGATTGGCGTGAATTATGTTTATTGGGGATGACAAAGGACAATTCGTAATTCATTAGGGTCATTTAGTATCATTTGGTGTTGATTCATGTCATGTCGTCCTGGCATTTTATACCAACTAGTGTTCTTTCACAACAAACAGGAAGGCAACAAAACAAGGGAGTAATCAAGCAAGGCACCCAGCCACCAAACCAACGACAACCCGGTTATTGAAGGTTGCTTTTTTGTTAGCGGCGCTAGTGTTCTGGTGGTGTTCTGGTGGTGTTGTGGTGGGGTTCTTGTGGTGTTGTGTTAAGTGCTTTAGTGGTGTCGTCGGGATTGTGGTGTTTTGTTCCGAGGCTGTGGCACTCGTGTATTCTTTTCATGCAGTGGTGCTTTAGTAATAGCAGTAGCTGTGGTGGTGTTTTGATGCTGGGGCGGTGGTGCGGCGGTCTACTGCTATACTGCTAGTCTATTACTAGTCTACGTCTCGTCTACTAGTACTAGTCTACTAGTCTACTACCAGTCTACTACTACTGTACTACTACAGAAGGACGAAAGGCAAGCGCAAGCGCAAGCCAGACGTCCTTCGCGGCACAGAGCTCGTCGAACTGCCACCAATGTCAGAAAAAGCCGTAGTGCCAAGGCGGACTGAAATTTATGATGGCAGGGAAATATTGCGCCTATATGTTGTGACTCTGGCATGGCTGGCGGTGCGCCCAATGTTCGGGCTGATATGGTACTGCTAGGGCATGAATACTCAAGGTGTCACAAGGTGGCCGCGGCCTAGAGCCAAGACCGCCTGATGCAAAATTCTGTGAGCTGCGCGGAAAGTACCGAGACTGAGTCGCCTTAAATCCAATCCGTGGGTGTTCGATTGCGTCAGTGACTACGATAATACCCCTCAGAATTTCTGGGAGCGTAAGACTCCCCGATTAAAGTCAGTCCTGAGTACGCTCGGTTAACGTACTTGTTCGTTCTGTTTTACATGGAGATGTTTCTGATTCCAAATGGGTTACCATTTTGGCTCAAGGACTTGCGTCTATAACTTGCTTTTGTTTTTATTTCATGTTGTGGGACAGCATTCACGCATCACTTGGCACGTTCACGGCACTTCAGTTTTGACCGTTTCCACATAGGGGCAAATTTTTTCCACGACACTTTGGTTCTCACCTCATGTTTGGGGTTTCAATCTTTAGACCGGGCCGCGATCCAATTGCCATTACGCGGACACCTCCTCGCCTGCATCACCGGAGCCCTCAGATTCATTTCTGGTGGAGTGGGGGCTTGACTAGCCCTAGGTTGTTGGTGTTCCAGTACTTGGACCTTTCGGATCGCACAGCATATCTTCACACCACAGGTTTGTGTTGGCTCGGTCTTCGTCGCATCACAGAGGTTCCCACGCCTCCAGTTGCACATTCCCCCCGGGTAGCTAGTGAGCCTAGTGCAGGTAGTCCCACCACAGTGTCTAGCGATTCTAGTTCCAATCATGGACCTTGATCCAGTTTGGGGAGAAGCCCTTGATTCTGAGTTTGAGCTAGTGTTTGCTCGTGCATCGGATCCCAGTGTGACTCGGACTCCCATCCCAGCTAGACCTAAACCACCTCCGAGGTTGCAACCTCATGTGCGTGCCCCCTTTCAGGTCGATGGATCGAGCTCGGCTCCCAGCATTCCTTCGTTCAGCATCCCTCGAGTTGGGGATCCTCCTCCAGTGAGACCGCAGGGTTGTAGACGGGTTTTGGATGTACCCAGTCAACTGACAGTGTTGCCTTTGGATAGACCGCTTCCCAAACCCAAATGCACCATTCCCTATCCGCGTAGCTTGGATAAGTCCTCGACATCCATGTCATCCTCAGATGTTCCTTTGAGCCATGCCCCAAAGATAGACCCATCCCCAGTAGGCCCTGCTCATAGAGTGCTTCCGTTGCGACCTCCATCCAAAAGACCTCGGGATCCTCAGAATGATATTCTTCGTGTGAAGCAGCCGAGTCACTCACCCCTAGTCATGCAGAAATGGATCCACCTTTTGTCGCTCCTGGACCAGGAATCTCGACTATGGGCACAGGTTGTTGACTCAGAGCATCGGGATCGGCACTTGGGTAGAGTATTGGATGGAGTAGCACCTTCCACAGCATTGCGGTACATAGCTAGTTGTGATAGTTTCCTTCATACATGTGCCAAAATGCACTTGCGACTGACCGACTTGGATGATCGATCATTAGCTGATATCCTGTTGGTTCAATCTCTCTCCCGATCGAGTGAAGCATCGGGGGGATCTTGTACCTCCACATTGAAAGCTTTGAAGTGGTTGCATCGCATGGCAGATGTTCCATGTCTTAGTTCAGTGGATTCCCCATTGGTGCATTCATTCCTCACGCAGAAGATCCCACATGATCGCAAACAAGCTCCACCACTCCCGTTGTGGACGATAACCCAATGGGAGCGTAGGGTTTTGATGTCCAGCTGTCCATTGATGGAGGTGATCATTCTAGGATCCTTTCTAGTTATGTTTTGGGCCAGCTTGCGTTTTTCTGATGCTCAGCGCATAGCTTTAGTTTCGTTGGTTTTCTCCGACGAGAATCTTCGAGGCACGGTCTGGCGATCGAAATCGAGCGTAGGCGGTCTTGCCTTTGGTATTTTGACTTCGGGATTTCTCAGTGTAGGTGGCCATAATTGGGTATGGAAATTCCTTCAGGCACTGGACCGCATCCTTGCCACCAATGCCCAACCTGCCATTGACTTCCTCCTGCCAGACTTCCATAACGATGAAGTAATTTATCCCCTAGTTCCCATGGAGTATGCATCAGCCCTGTATTACATCCGGAAGTTTGTTTCATGTCCATGGCAGAAATCACGGGTCTTGGATGACCTCGCTTTGAACTACACTGTGCATTCCCTTAAAGCCACGATGTTGGCTTGGGGACCCCAAATTGCATCCCATACCAGCAAGGAACAACGCCTTCAACAGGGTCACCATGCCGACCCACAGAATAGCTTGGAGGTATATTCCCGTGATCATGTCTGGGGCGCACTCCAGTTTCAGCAACAGGTGCTGACGCATGTTCGTCGAGGATGGCGACCACACATTGCACAACATCGGGGAGCCCAGCAGCCACTTCAGGAGCCGTCTGTGCACTTGGAAAAATTTAGCAAACCTACCCCTTCTATGGATTTCCAGTGGTTTCAATTCACCTCACACCCAGTTGGTGATCGCATGGATACTCCATTGGTAGATCCCTCTAGTTCATCCTCTTCTTCATCGGATTCGGATTCTAGTTCAGATGCAGCCAGCATCTCCAAAGCCGAGCGCAAATCCCAAGTTTTGGATCAGCATCCAGAACCTATCGCGGATGAGATCCTGGTGGGTCAATACAGGTCAGTGCTTCATGCGATGGTGTTGGCTTCGGATGAAGCTGCTTGGAGACCCGAACATGAGGGTCAACGCTTGAAGCCCGCTTGTGGCAGGCCCATGAGGGCCAATGAAACCACCATTCTGCATCGATTTGACCCGGAAATGCAATTGTGTCAGCATGGTGCTTGTCGAAAAATATGGCTTCAGATGCATATGATATAACCTTTAGCATGCTTCCCAGTTCCCTTGCTTGCATTGCCCAAGACGGGCCAGTTCGGACGTGTTCCACCGGAAGTGAAAATCACACTTCAACCAGGGGAGGGAGTGAAGTCGTGAGCTTCTGCGTTTCTGGGTACCTCCCCATCAACCCCATCAAGGGAATCGACTTATATAAGAGTTATTCTTGGAGTTATCACTGGCCCCCAAAACACCCCTTTTGGGATGGACCACTTCACTGCATTTCCCAGCCACCGGTGTTGCCCAGGATCGTGCATGGATGGACGCCATCACATTATATATATCTGTATGAAACACGCCCCGTGTCCCTTTCTTGCTCTTCATGATTCTTCATGCTTTTTCTCCCAGTGGATCGGCGCCCATCATGACCAGTGTCATCCTTTGTCACCTCCGTAGCCGTTTGTGGCCTTGCGCTCAGTGGTCAAAGCAATTGGCATACTTATAGCGATGGCATTACTTCAGCATAGCATGTCATCATGGGGCACCAAACCCAATGCTGTACAGGTCACGCGTAAGAATCCTTATGCGTGACCTTAAATAGAGGTTATTCATAGGGGTAACCTTAGTCGAAAGCTAGCGGTTTTTCCTCCACAAGCATAAATCTAAGTCAACATTAACGGATGAGCGGCTTCATTGAGTTTGACCCAAGGTCTGGTTAGCAAAGCAGTTCCTGGCCTGACTCACACCACCAATGTATTTTTTCTGTCACTTGGATTCACCTCTTGGCACAGTGTTTGTTCCATGGACGAAGCCATGGCTGATGCTTCTCTTGAAGACATCTTGCAACATGCAGGGGTTGACCCTGACCTCGCATCCAGTTTGGTGGCAGAAGGGTGGTCTCGAGAGACCTTTGCAGTAGCTGCGGTGGATCTTGATAGATTCGAGGATGTTCTTCCTGAACTTAGCCAACAACCTTTGAGTGTTCTTCAAAAGGCTAAACTTCGTGCAGCTTTTCAATCATGCCGCCTGCCTCATGTGGACTCCGCCTCAGCTTCATCTCATCCACCCGCCGCAGCGACGACCGCTCAGGCCACAGGATCTTGGATTGAGACGTTTGCTCCCAAGCTGGAACCTTCAGTGATTCAGTCCTTGAAATCGAAATTCTTATCTAACTACCCGAGTGAATTGCTGACTCCCGATTTGATGCCATCAACCAGGTTGTTGAGCTTAGTGTATAATCAACTCAACAAAAAGAATTGGGTATGGATTCCATGGAAGCTTCGGTTGTCAGTCTCCAAATCGGAGGATGTCCAGACCAACCGAGCTCAGAAGACTCCCAAACTGGAGGGTCTTTCGCTTCATGAGCTGCTTGTTGACGAACCCCCAAGCATCGAGATTTCCAATGGTTCCATGGGTTTGCACGGTATCAAGTCACTTTTGGACATCCATGATCGTGCCATTGCCATTTGCCAGGGTGCTCACCTTGCCAATTTGAAGGCATTCAGCCAAAAATTTATTGGCTACCTAGCGCAGAAGGTTGACCAGGAATCCAACCTTCGAGTTCCAACCGTGACCGAAGCTCAGTCCGCGGACCGTCAGTTGTGGCAAAGTTGAACAATTCTCACCATCATGGCCTTCAAATGAATCACACAGGTCACACTTGAAATCAATGAATCAATTTTGGAGCGCCTCAAACAGTTCCTTTTGATTCAAATCCAATCATTCCTGCCGTTGTGGCCTGCATTTTCTTTTGTAAAAGTTGAACAATTCTCACCATCATGGCCTTCAAATGAATCACACAGGTCACACTTGAAATCAATGAATCAATTTTGGAGCGCCTCAAACAGTTCCTTTTGATTCAAATCCAATCATTCCTGCCGTTGTGGCCTGCATTTTCTTTTGTAAAAGTTGAACAATTCTCACCATCATGGCCTTCAAATGAATCACACAGGTCACACTTGAAATCAATGAATCAATTTTGGAGCGCCTCAAACAGTTCCTTTTGATTCAAATCCAATCATTCCTGCCGTTGTGGCCTGCATTTTCTTTTGTAAAAGTTGAACAATTCTCACCATCATGGCCTTCAAATGAATCACACAGGTCACACTTGAAATCAATGAATCAATTTTGGAGCGCCTCAAACAGTTCCTTTTGATTCAAATCCAATCATTCCTGCCGTTGTGGCCTGCATTTTCTTTTGTAAAAGTTGAACAATTCTCACCATCATGGCCTTCAAATGAATCACACAGGTCACACTTGAAATCAATGAATCAATTTTGGAGCGCCTCAAACAGTTCCTTTTGATTCAAATCCAATCATTCCTGCCGTTGTGGCCTGCATTTTCTTTTGTAAAAGTTGAACAATTCTCACCATCATGGCCTTCAAATGAATCACACAGGTCACACTTGAAATCAATGAATCAATTTTGGAGCGCCTCAAACAGTTCCTTTTGATTCAAATCCAATCATTCCTGCCGTTGTGGCCTGCATTTTCTTTTGTAAAAGTTGAACAATTCTCACCATCATGGCCTTCAAATGAATCACACAGGTCACACTTGAAATCAATGAATCAATTTTGGAGCGCCTCAAACAGTTCCTTTTGATTCAAATCCAATCATTCCTGCCGTTGTGGCCTGCATTTTCTTTTGTAAAAGTTGAACAATTCTCACCATCATGGCCTTCAAATGAATCACACAGGTCACACTTGAAATCAATGAATCAATTTTGGAGCGCCTCAAACAGTTCCTTTTGATTCAAATCCAATCATTCCTGCCGTTGTGGCCTGCATTTTCTTTTGTAAAAGTTGAACAATTCTCACCATCATGGCCTTCAAATGAATCACACAGGTCACACTTGAAATCAATGAATCAATTTTGGAGCGCCTCAAACAGTTCCTTTTGATTCAAATCCAATCATTCCTGCCGTTGTGGCCTGCATTTTCTTTTGTAAAAGTTGAACAATTCTCACCATCATGGCCTTCAAATGAATCACACAGGTCACACTTGAAATCAATGAATCAATTTTGGAGCGCCTCAAACAGTTCCTTTTGATTCAAATCCAATCATTCCTGCCGTTGTGGCCTGCATTTTCTTTTGTAAAAGTTGAACAATTCTCACCATCATGGCCTTCAAATGAATCACACAGGTCACACTTGAAATCAATGAATCAATTTTGGAGCGCCTCAAACAGTTCCTTTTGATTCAAATCCAATCATTCCTGCCGTTGTGGCCTGCATTTTCTTTTGTAAAAGTTGAACAATTCTCACCATCATGGCCTTCAAATGAATCACACAGGTCACACTTGAAATCAATGAATCAATTTTGGAGCGCCTCAAACAGTTCCTTTTGATTCAAATCCAATCATTCCTGCCGTTGTGGCCTGCATTTTCTTTTGTAAAAGTTGAACAATTCTCACCATCATGGCCTTCAAATGAATCACACAGGTCACACTTGAAATCAATGAATCAATTTTGGAGCGCCTCAAACAGTTCCTTTTGATTCAAATCCAATCATTCCTGCCGTTGTGGCCTGCATTTTCTTTTGTAAAAGTTGAACAATTCTCACCATCATGGCCTTCAAATGAATCACACAGGTCACACTTGAAATCAATGAATCAATTTTGGAGCGCCTCAAACAGTTCCTTTTGATTCAAATCCAATCATTCCTGCCGTTGTGGCCTGCATTTTCTTTTGTAAAAGTTGAACAATTCTCACCATCATGGCCTTCAAATGAATCACACAGGTCACACTTGAAATCAATGAATCAATTTTGGAGCGCCTCAAACAGTTCCTTTTGATTCAAATCCAATCATTCCTGCCGTTGTGGCCTGCATTTTCTTTTGTAAAAGTTGAACAATTCTCACCATCATGGCCTTCAAATGAATCACACAGGTCACACTTGAAATCAATGAATCAATTTTGGAGCGCCTCAAACAGTTCCTTTTGATTCAAATCCAATCATTCCTGCCGTTGTGGCCTGCATTTTCTTTTGTAAAAGTTGAACAATTCTCACCATCATGGCCTTCAAATGAATCACACAGGTCACACTTGAAATCAATGAATCAATTTTGGAGCGCCTCAAACAGTTCCTTTTGATTCAAATCCAATCATTCCTGCCGTTGTGGCCTGCATTTTCTTTTGTAAAAGTTGAACAATTCTCACCATCATGGCCTTCAAATGAATCACACAGGTCACACTTGAAATCAATGAATCAATTTTGGAGCGCCTCAAACAGTTCCTTTTGATTCAAATCCAATCATTCCTGCCGTTGTGGCCTGCATTTTCTTTTGTAAAAGTTGAACAATTCTCACCATCATGGCCTTCAAATGAATCACACAGGTCACACTTGAAATCAATGAATCAATTTTGGAGCGCCTCAAACAGTTCCTTTTGATTCAAATCCAATCATTCCTGCCGTTGTGGCCTGCATTTTCTTTTGTAAAAGTTGAACAATTCTCACCATCATGGCCTTCAAATGAATCACACAGGTCACACTTGAAATCAATGAATCAATTTTGGAGCGCCTCAAACAGTTCCTTTTGATTCAAATCCAATCATTCCTGCCGTTGTGGCCTGCATTTTCTTTTGTAAAAGTTGAACAATTCTCACCATCATGGCCTTCAAATGAATCACACAGGTCACACTTGAAATCAATGAATCAATTTTGGAGCGCCTCAAACAGTTCCTTTTGATTCAAATCCAATCATTCCTGCCGTTGTGGCCTGCATTTTCTTTTGTAAAAGTTGAACAATTCTCACCATCATGGCCTTCAAATGAATCACACAGGTCACACTTGAAATCAATGAATCAATTTTGGAGCGCCTCAAACAGTTCCTTTTGATTCAAATCCAATCATTCCTGCCGTTGTGGCCTGCATTTTCTTTTGTAAAAGTTGAACAATTCTCACCATCATGGCCTTCAAATGAATCACACAGGTCACACTTGAAATCAATGAATCAATTTTGGAGCGCCTCAAACAGTTCCTTTTGATTCAAATCCAATCATTCCTGCCGTTGTGGCCTGCATTTTCTTTTGTAAAAGTTGAACAATTCTCACCATCATGGCCTTCAAATGAATCACACAGGTCACACTTGAAATCAATGAATCAATTTTGGAGCGCCTCAAACAGTTCCTTTTGATTCAAATCCAATCATTCCTGCCGTTGTGGCCTGCATTTTCTTTTGTAAAAGTTGAACAATTCTCACCATCATGGCCTTCAAATGAATCACACAGGTCACACTTGAAATCAATGAATCAATTTTGGAGCGCCTCAAACAGTTCCTTTTGATTCAAATCCAATCATTCCTGCCGTTGTGGCCTGCATTTTCTTTTGTAAAAGTTGAACAATTCTCACCATCATGGCCTTCAAATGAATCACACAGGTCACACTTGAAATCAATGAATCAATTTTGGAGCGCCTCAAACAGTTCCTTTTGATTCAAATCCAATCATTCCTGCCGTTGTGGCCTGCATTTTCTTTTGTAAAAGTTGAACAATTCTCACCATCATGGCCTTCAAATGAATCACACAGGTCACACTTGAAATCAATGAATCAATTTTGGAGCGCCTCAAACAGTTCCTTTTGATTCAAATCCAATCATTCCTGCCGTTGTGGCCTGCATTTTCTTTTGTAAAAGTTGAACAATTCTCACCATCATGGCCTTCAAATGAATCACACAGGTCACACTTGAAATCAATGAATCAATTTTGGAATGCCTCAAACAGTTCCTTTTGATTCAAATCCAATCATTCCTGCCGTTGTGGCCTGCATTTTCTTTTGTAAAAGTTGAACAATTCTCACCATCATGGCCTTCAAATGAATCACACAGGTCACACTTGAAATCAATGAATCAATTTTGGAGCGCCTCAAACAGTTCCTTTTGATTCAAATCCAATCATTCCTGCCGTTGTGGCCTGCATTTTCTTTTGTAAAAGTTGAACAATTCTCACCATCATGGCCTTCAAATGAATCACACAGGTCACACTTGAAATCAATGAATCAATTTTGGAGCGCCTCAAACAGTTCCTTTTGATTCAAATCCAATCATTCCTGCCGTTGTGGCCTGCATTTTCTTTTGTAAAAGTTGAACAATTCTCACCATCATGGCCTTCAAATGAATCACACAGGTCACACTTGAAATCAATGAATCAATTTTGGAGCGCCTCAAACAGTTCCTTTTGATTCAAATCCAATCATTCCTGCCGTTGTGGCCTGCATTTTCCTTTGTAAATAGTTGAACAATTCTCGCTGGCCTTCAACCATTAGAGCATGCATGCATGAATAAATGGGTCATTGATGTAATGAATAAACAATTAAGCCATACAATGACAACGGCAAGTTTGATTCTTTTCGAATGCAAAATGAACAAAGAATTAAGTGGAAAAAAACAAAAACAACAAGCAAAACAAAAAAAGACAAAAAAAGACAAAAATTGACAAAAATTGTCAAAAATTGCCATTTTTTGACAATTTTTGTCAAAAATTGGCAGGGTCGTTTTTTCAGGCCAATTTAACAATTCTTTTACGTTTTAGGGAGGCGCAGTGGGGGTAGTGATTTTTTTTGATGACTGAAATTTGCATCTTCTTTCTGAGTTCGATGGGAGGCTCCATTGCCAGTGGATTCTGGGAGTCAGCCTTGCCACGAAGAAATGCCGTCTTAATGTCGAATGAGGATAAGACCCATCCCATGGATGAGATGACCTGAAGCACTGTATGCCTACCTTCTTTGGTTAACGTTGGGGCATCTCGACTAACTTCAGTTAGTAATGGGTCTTGAAATCCCAAAACGACCAACCTCGCTTTGGCTTTTCGAGACGGGATCTGAGATTCATTGTCTGTCTGCTTCCATGTCAGTACCCATCGTGATTTGAGTATCTGTTCTGGGTTGAGTTGTTTACGCAGCACTGATCTCAATGCTCCTGTCTGCAGCCAACATGATAGTTCGGCATCTTTTGCCGCGTCGAAGAGCTTCCTGTCAGCTGGCGTGAGATCCTTTACACAGACCTCAGCACGAGCTCGTCTGCTGGCAGACGCAACGTGCGCCAACTCTTCTGGACGATCATCCTGAGACCATTTGATCAAATCATTCCTTGACAAAGGAACTTCCAACACAAAACATTCATGTTCACTGTGAGTCAAAGGTTGTTCCAGAAGCGGAAGTTCATCTTCAGCTAAGCAAATCGCATTATTGGATCCAGACTGAAAAGTACGCCATTCCTGTAATGTTGGAGTGGTGTCAACACTGGATAACAAAACATCTTCTGGCATGACCTGGGAAACTAATTCATCATCATCAGCATCTGGAACTGGAGGCAGTTCTTCAGTTCCTGGATCGCCTTCAAGCTCCTGATCTGATTGACATTCGGGTGTCGAGGGTGCTGCGGTTCCGGGCACGTGTTCGCTCTCGGGTTGCTCCAAAACTGAGGGTGGAACAGATCCTGTTGGTTCGATTGGAATTGCCTGATTATCAAAATCTTCGACTGGTTGTGGAAGATTCACAGCTGATGAAGGTTCAAAGGACACTCGACTGGTTGAGACAGGATCACCTTCCAAACGTTGCCATTCACGCAACGATGCAGATCGGAGACATTCGGGCGCACACCTGAGCAATTGATCACCATGAGATACCCAGATAGTTGAAGAATTCTCCTGACATACTATACGAGCTGGGCCATGCCATCGACCAGTTGCTGCTCTGTTAATTGCACTAACTTTCTTCCAATACATAACTGCTTGTCCTATGGAAAATGGTCCTCGAAGAGGACATGATCTGCGAAGGAGTGCTCTTCGAATGGATTGATCATTGTCGGCATGCACAAAAGCCCGGCGAGCTGTTGCTCGCACCTCCAATCGTTGACGGAACTTATCACTTTCCAAGCCGTCACCTGCTGCCAGACTGTGAGACACAGCGGATTCATCAGAAGCTAAGGATGCAGCTAGTCGAGTGGATTTTCCTAGGACTATCTGTTCCGGAGCATAACCTTCATGTCTTGACAACGAGTTCTTAGCCTGAAAACATGCTCTGAGGACTTCGTCCAACTCTTGAACATTCTGGATGGTTTTCTCCTGGTCATACTTATCAAGCATGGATTGGATGATTTGTCCATGACGTTCGATACGTCCCTTTTGCCATGCCTCTGTGGACATTCTGATCTCTATGCCTCTCTCTTGAAGATGTGTCCACCATTCTTGGGATCTAAATTCTCCTGCTGGATCTGAATATATCATTCCTGGATTCCCAGCCCAAGAAAACCACATGTCGTTGATAGCCGGAATCACATGATCAAGGTGTCGATTTTCCAGACGTCGTCCCAAATGAAACATGGAAGATTCATCAATGCAATGAAAGATCGTCACTTGAAAACCGGCTCTTCCCGTCCAGAAAAATCCGTCCATGCCCAAAACATCGTTGAAATCCTTGAACTCATGGAGCTTGGCTGGTCTCTGATGTCTCATCTTTACGGATTCTACACAAGCATCACACACGTATTCAGAAGCCGCATCAATGATGTGTTGTGGAGAGCCAAGGTTCTTCAAATGCATGGCTAGCCGATTGGGATCTGGATGTCCTAAGTTCTTGTGTAGTTTAATCAAATCCTGTTTCTCAGTCGCATTGAGCAGTCTAAACTTAGGACCATGCAATGGCACCGGTGGTGGTGCCCAACCTTCACAAGTTTCATTGCTGGTTCTCTGATGCACAGCAGCAGGAAGGTTCTGGTGACCTTTGGCTCGGATGGCGCTCACAGAAGGATCAGCAGATATTGCTCGATCACCAATGGCAGCTTCGGGGGATGCAACTGTTGTGGATTCCGAAGAGGGCGGACTGCCAAACATAGCCACTGTCAATCGACCAGGGATATGTTTCCGGATTCGTTGTTGTCGGGTCATGTTGTGCCAATCTTCAATGGGGGATACATGAATGGTTCCATCATGTCTGTGGATGCTCACTGTGATACGAAGAGGAACTGACTGCGAAGCGGGGGCATGCAAGGGTACCTGAAATCTCTCGGTGCCTCTACAAACAAACATGTCCGACAAAATAAAATTCACTGGCAGTGCGAGATATGCAGTTCGCCATGCTTCGGAGTCTACCGGAACTCTAACATTGCCGACTCGTGATGCGTGTTCTTGCACATGTTCAAACATCCTTTGCCAGGCAGAATGTGGTGTCAACAAAGGAGTATTTCTGGGATTCTCGTCATCAACACTGCTGGATCCCAAAACTCTGTCTGCCGTGGCTTCACCCTCTGGCACGGATGTATCAGTGTGAGGCACGCCGGGAGAACTATCTGCAGTGACTTTGCGACGTTTCGTTCCTTCAACCTTAGGTCTCTTGGGAGGTGGTTCATCCTCCAATCCAAATGCTAACTCATCAGCTCCAATGAAATGATGAATCTTCTGACACAGAATCTTTGCTACTGCCTTCGCAAAGCCATGACAGTAAGTCGCACAAAAGGAAGTCAGCTTCTGGGGAACGCCCCCAATGTTCACATTCCCTTCGATCCGTTGGTGAAGGTGTTGGTCTGCACAAAATTCATGATTCAAAGCATGAAAAAGTTCTCTGGATGAAGTCAAAACAGTGCTTCTCTTGCGAAGGAATCGGTTGGTTTGTGGAATGCGCAGGCCAAATCTACACATGTCAAACGTCGCAATGGCAGTATGCTTACGAGCTTGAGAGAGTTCTGGTAAATTGAACATGATCGAACCCAGTGGTTGTTCCATGTGGCAGTGTCTTCCCCGTGAGATCTGATACATCATGAGCCTATCGCACAGTTTAACATGCTTTCTTTGTTCTTGACGAAGTTGACTTATGCGATCATGGGAAGCCATGCTTTTCATCATATTAAGGTGGCTCCATCCTCCCCATGGGCCGCACTCCGGGGCCAACCACAAATGCTCTGGTTGGAGTTGCTCAATCAGTTGCCAAAGTTTGCACCTGCCACTCAAAGTGGCGAGATCGCCATCACGTTTAGTAAAACGATGACATTGATATCCCAACCTGGTAGCAGCCTCTGTTAGAGGACTCCCTTCGTAAGCATAAATCTCTAGCAGACACGCACGCCGTGTTCCTGAATGCTTGGGAGGAGGACATGACAACATGGCATCTTCGGCATGTGAAATGGCATCTTGAATAACATCATCAACACAAAAGGAGGGATGACACGAAGAATTCTTGGATAAAACTTGTTTCATCTGGAACACTTCTTGATGAAAGGCCTCACTCACTATCCGATCTGCTGCATGTAGAGCTGGCCGAATCTCACAAAATCTTGATGATCGGGAGGAAGGCTCTGATACCTCGAAAGGCTCCAACTGAGATACCCGGGATCCTTGGCCATCACATTCATGTAGGTTTCTCCTCGGTGCTTGCGTCCCCAGTTGATCACATTGGTTCCCCACTCTTCCAGGGTCAGATTTCCGGGAAGTGGCATTGTCAAGGCCGGTGGGGCTGGATCTCGAGGAATGGTCACTCGGCCCATGTCCATGGAAAGGTCGGAGGTGAACTCCTCGATCACTTCCACATCGGTTGAGACAAGGCGCCATTCTTGTGGAGCCGTGGCGGAAGCCGAACTGGATCCTGGCGTCAGCTGACGAGGACCTTGGATGGGCACATATCCTGGATTGGTTGACGTTGGAGACGTCGAAGTTGCGGCGGCCTTCTTGGGAGCAGCCATACTCTTGACTGCGGTCGTCACCGGGATTCCAGCGATCTTGGGTACCGGCGCTGGAGCCGGAGCCGGCAAAGCTGGTGTCTTGGATTGAGTCTGCTGCTGACTCATCAACGATTCCAGCATCTGTCTTTGAGTCTGCAATTCGTTCATCATGAGACTCAACTGTTGGCTCTCTTGTGGACTTGGTTCGCATGCAGTTTCGGAAATTGCCTCTTGCTTTTCCAACTGACACACTATGATCTGCAGAAACATCGTCAACAACTGGATGAGTGTGTCTGCGATGGTCTTGAACGCACTCACCATCGACGGCATGTTGGAAATCACTCTTGGAAACACGATGCGGAATCACACTGCTTGAGCGGAAAGCTCGCTGTCTGAACTTGCCAAGCCAGGATGTTCTCAATTGTGATACCCCCACAATCGGACCCGGTTTGGACTCTGTGCTAATCCTCTCATTCCCCAGAGGATGTGATTGACCAGCGATTTCAGCAGTGAGATGAACATGAGCATCATCGAAATCATGAGGACAAATATCCAGCAAATTCAAAAGATACAAACCAGTAGGGCTGATATGCAGTGGAATCGGCTTGGCTTTGACCCTGGGTAAACAGCATGTATCAGCACGTGAGTCTAATGATCCATGGAGATGTTTGAAAGCTCGCTTGGAAAACAGAAAAGGTGTCAAACCTGGTACAACCTCAACAGTCAACCAAAGCTTGCGAGTCCCTACGTGTTGTAGTGGAATCTGCATTGCATACTCACTTGTCAATGACTGATTATTTCCAAATCGAAACTTCACTTGGCTCGGCTGTTTACGAAATTGCTGATACAACTTGGATGGGATGGCTTGCACAAGACGTTCCAATGTTTTGTCGCCAATGATGCATCTGCTGGCACCGGTATCTAAAATGGCATGTGTGACAAAACGCTCGTCACAGAGATGAGCTTGTTCGGGCTCACCGCAGGCAGTTGGATCCGGCTGCACGATCTCAGGGCTCCTGTTCATGGCTGGCTGCTGGGGTGTCATGTTAGGGAATCTTGGGGTTGTGCTGACATGACCTGCTTTTACCCGAGCATGTTGGAGGAACCGATGCATACGATGGCTGAGGCATTGGCGCGATTGGGCACTGATGTCACATATGGCCATGTTACAAACTTCAACCCTTGACCTGGCCTGTTCTGCTTCCTGGTGAGCTTCGGGTTCGGACTCAGTCTCGGACATGATCTCTGGGGGTGCTGAATCTTCGACATGGAAACTTGAAGCTCGGATCTCCGCAACATTGGCAGTCGCAGTGGCACCTGATGAAGGAGCTTTATCACCATTGAGAGGACACTCTGCCTTCCAATGTCCCACAGCTCCGCATTTTCTGCAGGTGCTTCTTGCGATTCTTGCCAACAGTTGTTCTCGATCACGGCCCTTCTTTCCGAAGCCTTTGGGACGTCCTTTGGGCTGAGAGCGACCTTTTCCTTTGGATGGCCAGAAGCCTCGATTGCGTTTCTTCTCCAAAAGCTTGGCCCTAGCTTCAACATAGGTGGTCAAGGCTTCAAACATCTCAGGAGTCTCCTGCAAATATTCTTCGAATTCAGACTCAAAGGTCTGAACGGTCACCGCATCTGGGTCGTTCTGAGCCACAAGGATATCGAGGTACTCCGTGTCCAGCTCATAGTCCTCTTCATGAGCCACCAGAGCCCTCTCAGGTGGCACTGTATCACTGGATCCAGCACCCACATCACCTTCAGGTGCTTCAGCAGCATGAGCATCGTACACCTTGCTACGAACATTGCCACGACCTGACTGGAACTCATTGAAAAACTTGCTACCCAAAAGTCTGAATGCCTTGACAACTGGAGCGTACTTGAGTTCCCCTTGGTTCTCCAACAAGATGCGCTTCTTGTCCTCGGCACTCAAAGTGGATTGGCGTAACAAAATGTACGCTTGCACTTCTTCCAGTTTCGTGTCTCTGGCAATGAGCTCAACAAAATTTGCCTCCATCCTGGCAAGGTATGAGTCGTGGGTTTCATCATTGCGCTGGGTGGTGCCAAAGATGGCCTTCTCGAAGTATTCATATCGTTCCTCCACTTCGGAGGATCCCCATGATCCACCGATGGATTCTACCAGAATTGCCACTCCATCGGTAGATTTCACTTTCAACTTGGCCGCTGGGATTCTTGAGATCTTCTTGAAGGCTGTTCCCTCAACTAAGAGGGCGGCGCGGGGCGCCAAAAGATCCAATTGCTCCACTGGCCAAAGTGAAGCAATGAACTTCAGCTTCTGAGAGTACTCTTGGACATTCGTCACACCTGGGATGAATTTCGGTATCTGATTCCACGGGAGAGGAGTCGTCGTCTGGCTGGTCGACTCTTCAGGAACTGGAGTCTCGATACCGCCGGACATGGTGTCGAAGAGGTCGAGGAAAAATCACCACCAACAAGCTAAAGTCCCTGGATCCCACTCTTTCTGATGCCACAGGCAGCAGGAGCAACAAGCTCCGCTACCAGTGTGAACTGGTAGCGGTTCAGCAGTTCAAAGATTGGTCTGACCCTGTCAGATGAAAGAGAATGACCCTGTCAATCGATGAGGATACAAAGAGAGAATGGATATCCCTGATATCACCAAGTCAGCCAACCGGGTGGGATGCACTGATGCCGCACCAGTTTTACCACGGAGCCATGCGCCGTCCAACGGCGAAGTGTCCACTACCCTGCCCACCTCTGACACTCGAGCATTCAAGTGGCATGACGTCAGACATGACGATCACAGGAGACAGTCACATCAGGCCAACAACTGAAATCACACATAAACTGTATATGTATGTGCGTATGTGTGAGTGTTTTCTTTTTGACCCTACTCATATGGCTGTGGGTCAAAACCCCGTACCCTTGGTTCCCATCATTAACCATTGTTTTCCCTATTATAGTTGCTTAATATTGATGGTTAATATTGACCCATCACCATGTTGGAATCCGCATTTGCATCTCCAGGGTAGTCTTCGTTGCCATGACGGCCATTGTCGTCACCTTCTTCGTCATCATCGTCATCGGCGCCAGCTGCAGCAGCGGCTGGGACGCCAACGTGGGTTGTGCCAACGGAATCTGCAAGAGAGGCTGCCTCACAGAGCTGGATGAAACCATGCAGCAACTCAGCGGCAACTGTCAAGGAGAACAACAATGATCATATAATATGAATGATAGTAGCACTTGTCATAATAAGAATATCAAGAATTATCACTACCACTAGCACCAGCGCCGATGAGCATAACTACACATCATATCCACTGATGCACCAATCAACGAAGGAAGAGACGCACGTCAATGGGTAAAGCTTCTAGAAGTGGATCAAACAGGGAGATTCATGGGCAGAGCAATTAGTTCACAGCAAGCACACAACCATATTTGTTGAATATGGGTAAGAACAATACCTCCATTTCCGACAACAGCCATCATCAGGCTCGTGTCTGGGCAAACCAACTAACATATGATGCCTTTTCTTGAAAACTCATGGCCGTCCATCTGTTCATTGTTGATGATCGAGCCACTTTGTTGTTTCATAGGCCCCCATGTTCTGCTCATCCTGTATGGTCGAACTTCTGAGGTCATGTTGCAGAATGGCATTGTCCCTAGTTGTCGTTGTAGTAATACTGCTGTACACTGTGCGCACTCTAAGTCTAAGGGTCCACACTCCATCAAGTGAGACCTGTCTGAAAATCCTTGCACAGAAAACTCTCGAAGTCAATCAAGCAACAATCTCCACCATCTGTGTCATAATTTGGAGATTTGCGTTGGATGACCCCTGGCTATGTACTAACATGCAAACAAACACCTGCATCTACCTCAGACAGTCTGCTTTGTTGGTGAGGATGCCATTCTTATCGACATGCATGTATGGCGAATGGACATGATGCACACTCTGGGATTCCGACTCTAATCATTGTCACACTAATCAAGCTAGGAACTCAAATGGGTGCCCATCCTTTCCAGGTGAAGCAAGAATCTCAACTCCATGTACTGCTTGATTACTTTGCTTGATAAATGTTGATTAATGTTCATTAGATATGATTGAATTCCTTTTTATTGGGTTGGCTGCCTCCCCACCTGTTCGCAACTGCTTGTTGTGTCGATGGCATCCCAGTATCCGCTCATCCAAGTCTTGTTGGTGCACGGTTAGTCAATGTTCACTTTTGGTGATGGGTGGAGCCGCCAATAAACTGTCAAACAGGGTCCCTGATCAACGGTCAAGCTGGGCATGCTGCGTAGGTGAGCCCCCAACTGGATGCAGCGGGTGAGTTTTGTACTGACTCAGCTGCTGTCCCAGGCGCCTGGAGATCACAGTTCCGCAACCTCAGCTGCAGTTACGCCTCGCTGGAGATGACCAGATGAGATCGAGACTTCTTCTGTTCATGAATGCTATGGGGTGTTCTGGGGGTTCATGAAAAAAGAAGATCCCATTTGGAAGTCCCTGGAAAACTTGAACACTTTCAGCTTTTTGAAAGACATCTCCACCGAACTCGGTCCCACAATATGTCGAACTCAGCGCAATAAAAGGTCCTGCATGTGGATCCGAGAAACGGTTCCGCAAGATTGCGACAACGCTAGTGCTTCAATCGTCAAGTCGTCGAGATCAACGCTTTCTTCAGCCGCGGAAGAAGACGGCCGCCTGAGGCCACACCTGTTGTTGTCAAGTGCAGCATCCAGCGGCAGAGGACGTCAAGTCAAACACTTTGCGTCAAAACTCAACGGCAACATCGGCAACCGAGGTGTTTTCCATATGTTCAAAAAGAAGTGGACAAGCTGAATCTAAATTGTACCATTAGTGGCACAACAGTGGTGAAACGGTAACGGACTGCAGCGACTATCAACTCGAGCAAGGGGAAGTATCATCCTCCGCCGAAAATTGTTTCCAGGGTTCCAGATGTCACAATAACTTTCCCACACTTAATTGCATCCAGTTGCCATAG